>VYZW01006685.1:160150-233457 GCA_013401315.1 Balaeniceps rex
TCCTTTACTATTTTTATCAAATACTGTCAGTGTAAGTGACTCATATGGTGGATAATGGTTTCCCATCCCCGCTGGAAGATTAATGCCTTAGCAAAGTCCACGGATTTATAGAGAACATATTTGTAATGTTTGAAGCCTGGTTTTATTCTTTAGAGGGGACACAGAGAGGCACTTCTAGACTCATTCACAGTTCTAGTATTACACAAGTACTTAAAGATTTATTTCAAAAGAGTTAAAAAGGAACCTGGCAAGCAAACAAGAAACCTATGTCCTCTCTGCCTTACTACGAAATTCATCCTGAGGCAGAAGATCTGTAAAATGGTCCCAGGACTCATTTAAACTCTGCTTTAAGTACTTAGAATAACGGGAGTGAGGGTCTCTGTGTGGCAGCATTGCCATTCCTTTCAAAAAACGGGGTTTCCAGCCCTGGCTTACATCCTATGTATGTCCCTGAAAGCGCCAAAAGACTTCTACAAGGAGCAGAGTGCAGACTTGATCCTTGCACATTCCCTTCTAAGCTAAGCAGGTTTTTCCAGGGAAACACAGGTCAAACAGATATATAGCAAGTATAACAAGTATGGAAAGATGTTGCCTTGGTTCTGAAAAATCACACTCTGGATACTGCTAGGCTAGTTCACCCAGGAGCTAAAGATGAGAATTTTCTGTGGAAAGTGAAATAGTCTCTTTTTCTCTCCATCAGAACATGTTGACTCATTGAAATAGGAACATTTTCCAAGTTCAAAGTAAAATTTCTAATCGAAACATGAGAGAAAAGGAGCTTACATAAGACATGGAAAATCTGAGGTCATGTCCCACCCTGTCTGATGATGTCCAGATAAATGTCCTAATTGCACAGCTCTGGGTATCTGGGGCAGATCTCACACTCTTTCCTGAACAATTTCAAAAGATCTGAGCTTCATTCTCCCACAGAACAAAAAAGTCCACCTCAGAACTCCCAGTATTTTACAAAATATGTATTCTTAGACAAATATAATGTCTGAAATCAGGGAGCTTCAATTTATCCTTCTTCAAGGAGGACTTTAAAATACCAACCACTCCATACAATCTCCTCAGTTGCAAAGACAAACAGTGCCAACGCCTCCAGCCCAACCCCTCACGCACATCTGTCCATTGCCGTGTACGTTACGTGGGGTTTTTTGTTTTTTTTTTCATTGTCAGATTCTGATAGAAAGACAAGATTTCATGCTGGAAACCCCTATATTTAGGCAAGGCAGACCTGATCTTCAAAAGCATTTGGTGACAAATACTGTTAAAGGATACATCAGACGGTGGTTAGTTTGGTGCTGTTACTCACTGGCCTAGCTCTAACACTTTGGTTTTTTTTTTCATGCCTTCGGTAAATTGCTGGGAAATGTCTTTCCAGACTAGTTTAGCCTATGGCTGGGGAATGACTAAGAAAAGAGTGCAAAAATTCTTGTGGGAGCTGTATAGTCACAGGCAGTAACATTTGGGGAGAAATCAAACGGGATATAGCACATGCAACGTAATAACAATACAATGGCTGTAGTAACAAGGCAACAAATGGTGCAAAACCACTGGAAGGATTCGAGGGAAAGCCCTGCCTTTGTGAGAGGCAGGTATGTGGCATCTGGTTTTGCAGAGCTGAACGTCGTTCTTGGCTGCTCTGTGGTGCATCAGGTCTTGCTTTAGCAGGTCACTGAAGAACACGCTTCAGGCCAATCATAATGACATAGTTCCTTGAATGAAAGGCAGACCTTCTCTGGCCTAGTAGTTTTGTACCTGAAGGGCTTTTTTTTCCTACTCAGAAATGATATTTATTTGCAATGCAGTCTCAAACATTTTAATTGTTCTCTTTCCTTTTTGTTTTGCCTTTAATCCCAAAGTTGCATTTCCCATTGTCATTTCCTCAAGTGCCTTTCACGATGCCCTTAACCTTGGGCACATATCACTGTCAAAAAAAGGTATAACTGCTTTGTCAGTAAAAAAAATTGTGTGGCTGTTTTCATAAATATCTGCACTGTGTTACTCCTGACAAGGACTGACAAGAATTCCTCTCACTGAGTCTAGAACAGGGAGACATCATTTTACATTAATTATGGGGAGTAACATTATCCCACAGTTTGACCCAAATTATATGGTATTTGACCAAATATCTTTCTAAAGTATACCCTTTATTTTTGGGGGAAGGGAGCTCTTTCAGGATTGGCATGCATTGAAATTCACAGCTCCTCATTGGTAATGTAATCACAGCATTGCATTAATTGATCTTACTTGAGATGACTGCTTGTCTGGTTTAACGCCAGCCAGCGTGCTCTGTGTAAGCACTGCTCAGCAGTAACTGAAACATCCCTGTGTAATCAACACTGTTTCCAGCACAAATCCAAAACATAGCCCCATGCTAGCTACTATGAAGAAAATTAACTCTGCCCCAGACAAAAGTAGCACACTGCTGCATGTCACGCAGGTTATCCCAGACCTAAACTAGACAGTAGGATGTTCCTTGATATATTATTTAGGGCAGGAGAATTCACTTCTTACAATACAAGTTTTTATTCTACCCAAGTTTCAGAAGCTCTTGTTTGGGAGATATTCAACAATAAGGCAAAGCTTTGATCTCTTTTCTCATGAATGATGGAAGAATTCTTAGATTTATTGCCTAAAATTTCCACTTTATTAAGCTGTCAAGTTTTGCTTGGTGGCCTACTACAGAGTGAAATACTAAATTTGATTTAAAGGTCAGAGGAGATGTATGGCACCTACAATCTGCCTTTGAATTGTTTTTGTAACACTAAAGAGAGCTTACAAGGAGAGAAAATTGCAACTGGTCAGCATAAGTCATTCCAATCACAGTGTCTTTGAAAAGACAGCTCTACTTTTAACTACACTGAAAGATAAAGGAGATGGATACATTAGTGTGTTACTCTGGGATTTATGAAACTCCAGGCAGAGTTCTGAGACTGTAATTGTAACAGCTAAACAAGGGAAAAGCATGAGGAAAAGGTTTCTAACATTAATGCAGCAGCCACAATTATAAGAAACCTTAATTTGGGGAGATATTTTAACCTGAATTTACTAGAGGTCTAAATAAACTCACAACAACAGGCTCTGGCCAGACCTCCCAACAGACCTTGTTATTATTTCTGCATCTCTACATCTTTTAATTCACAACCCAAATAAGGCCCCAGAAGAAATTACTTTCTTTTAAAATAATTTTACAACTGCAGCCAAATATATTATCATTTTAATTAAATATATGAAGTATAACAAGGGCCAAGATATAAATTTCTAGGAGACTGAAGCCTAATTTAATTTCCACATTTAATATATAAAACTCGTGACATATAAAAACTCCTAATATCCTCATTTGCCTCTTAGTACAGTCCTTTATCATGTACATTTCATTAGTCACATAGATAAAAGAAAACAATTACAAACTAACTGTTAAGTCTATATGAGACATTACTCGGTAACAAAATTTGGTATTACATTAAGTGGAAATTTCTGTTTCAGAAAAAAAAGAGAGTTAGGAAATTTCCCTCTGCCTCGTTAAAGAAAACAGAGGTTCACTGGTAATCACCATCTAATTCTCTAAAGGTGTCTGACTTTGGTTCCTGATTTTCTTGCTTGGAAATTTAGAAAAGAGTAGCTCTTCCCTTAAGAATCCTGAAAAAGAACTAAACCTTCAGGAAATCATTCTGTCATATTGTTCCTCTCTCTCTATAAAAAGAACTTAAACAACGCTGGACAAGACTGAAACAAATGAAAATACTGACATTCAGTTGAGAAAGTAGCTGGGAAGTAAACTTGCTAATTCCACCGCCTGACAGTGAAACACAAAGCAACCTGGGTTGACTGCCTGGTAGCACATTGCTTGGATTCAGCATAATCCAAGAGTAGAGTAAGCAGAAATACACTATGGTTGTTCTCTATTTTGTGACCTGACAGTTGCCATTTGGGCTGCGTATATAATACTTCATTTTGGAAAGCTCATGCATACCCTTTCCCGAACTGTTTCCCACAGCTTTCAATAAAAATGCCTGTCTCTTGATTTTTTTGGCTTCTCCTCTTATATTAAGGGTCACTGTGAATTAAAACTACAGTTTGAAGGGAGAAAGTGGCCATGGTTTCCAAGTTTTAGCTTTTGACTTTTTCTTTGAGGTTTCACATAAAACCCTTTTGCTGAAAGCAAACCTGAGCCTTTGATCCAAAAAAGATCCGAGTATAGTTCTAGTTCAGGTCTGTTCAAGAGATACGACATTTCAGAGATAAAGTCAGATAAAATTTATGAATTCCTTAAAGCAAATAGATTTTGCATTTTTTTTCCTTTTTTCTGAAGGTACTTTATAGACTGCCTGGCAGATTAAGACAAGAAGTAAAATATCTGAAGAAGTTCAGAAATTCTGCATTGAATGGCTTGGTCTGGAAAAACAGCTTTTGCGTTGACTCATTTCTAGGTTTGTCCTAGGTCCTAACTATGGACCAGGGCATGGGTAAGAGCCTGCAATCCTTCCTGACCCAGCTTTTGGCAGACACACTGCCCACAGACCGCCCAGTTCTACTGATTTTGACAAAGAGCTTGGGCTTGAGCTTTCCTTCTTGGCTCTTCCATATTTTCTTCGAACTCAAAGTTGGGCTCCTGTCCAAACAAAGTAGGTAAGAAGCAGGTTCAGGTCTGAGCACAGGGTTTGCACTGCAAATACAAAATACATGTGCCTAAGATGGGGTTGTGCCTGAGGAAGTATTATCTGGGACAGGAGGAAATCCTGCTGCCAACTGTGTGCGATTGGCAAGACATTCCTGGTTTTCAGCGCAGAATTATAGTGTTGTAAAAAACCCATTAAATGCAGCTTTTATGAAGGTGGTATTGTAGCTGAAAGAGGTCACCCCACTCAGTCTGTGTGACCAAAGAGGCTTTTTCCACATACTTTGTGTCAAAGCCAAGGGACCTTTCAATTGGGTTAAAACATCTCCAGTTCAGCCCTATATGTAAATAGAATAGAATAGAATCATTAAGGCTGGAAAAGACCTCTAGGATCATCTAGTCCAACCGTCAGCCCAACACCACCATGCCTACTAAACCATGTCCCGAAAGTGCCACGTCTACACGTTTTTTGAACACCTCCAGGGATGGTGACTCCACCACCTCTCTGGGCAGCCTGTTCCAATGCTTGACCACTCTTTCAGTAAAGAAATTTTTCCTAATATCCAATCTAAGCCTCCCCTGGCACAACTTGAGGCCATTTCCTCTCGTCCTATCGCTAGTTACTTGGGAGAAGAGACAAACACCCACCTCACTACAACCTCCTTTCAGGTAGTTGTAGAGGGCAATAAGGTCTCCCCTCAGCCTCCTCTTCTCCAGGCTAAACAACCCCAGGTCCCTCAGCCGCTCCTCATAAGACTTGTTCTCTAGACCCTTCACCAGCTTCGTTGCCCTTCTCTGGACATGCTCCAGCAACTCAATACCCTTCTTGTACTGAGGGGCCCAAAACTGAACACAGTANNNNATCCAGCCTGTCCAGGTCCCTCTGTAGAGCCTTCCTACCCTCCAGCAGATCGACAATCCTGCCCAACTTGGTGTCGTCTGCAAACTTGCTGAGGGTACGCTCAATCCCCTCATCCAGATCATTGATAAAGATATTAAACAAGACTGGCCCCAAAACTGAGCCCTGGGGAACACCGCTTGTGACCGGCTGCCAACCGGATTTAACTCCATTCACCACAACTCTCTGGGCTTGGCCATCCACCCAGTTTTTTACCCAGCAAAGAGTACACCTGCCTAAGCCATGAGCCGCCAGCTTCTCCAGGAGAATGCTGTGGGAGACAGTGTCAAAGGCTTTACTAAAGTCCAGGTAGAGAACATCCACAGCCTTTCCCTCATCCACTAGGCGGGTCACCTGGTCATAGAAGGAGATCACATTGGTCAAGGAGGACCTGCCTTTCATGAACCCATGCTGGCTGGGCCTGATCCCCTGGTTGACCTGCACATGCCTGTTGAGCTCACTCAAGATGAACCGCTCCATAATCTCTTCCCCGGCACTGAAGTCAGGCTGACAGGCCTGTAGTTCACTGGATCCTCCTTCCAGCCCTTCTCGTAGATGGGCCTCACACTGGCAAGCATCCAGTCATCAGGGACCTCCCCTGTTAACCAGAACTGCTGATAAATGACAGAGAGTGGCTTGGCAAGCTCCTCCGCCAGCTCCCTCAGTACTCTCAGGTGGATCCCATCCGGCCCCATAAATATGACCTGCTGACCATTACCTATCAGGACAAGCATTTTACATCTCTACTTAATAAGTAAGTTAGAGAGAAACAAACAACTCAGGACTGGTAGAGAGCTCTCAGGAAAAAAAAAATATTCAAATGAAGCGTGGAAAACTTGAACATGACTGCAACATGGCATATATTGGTCGGGTCTGAACTTTAAACAGTAGAGTGGCTGTCTGACAAGTATTGCAAATTGCTGAGAAAGACAAAAAATACAAATATATCCTTTCAGTTAATCACCTGATCACTTGGGATTCTCCTCTGAAGCAGCAAATTCTGTACACAATATATAGAGGGTCTACAAGCATTTAAAAGATACTGAGTGCTCTCAATTTCTATTGATCACAGTTCTGCATCTTTGTAGAAAATAAATGATGAATACCTGATTCAGTAGCTTTAAACAAAAGAAGAGTCTAGATGGAAATGTTTAGAAGGACCCATTTAATAAGATAGCACAGAAAAGGTGGCAAGGCTTTCTTCCTACAAATACTTTCAGCTGTAATCATAGAAGCATATCCATGGATTTACGAACTCTCATTATTTTGATATATTGCTGAATTTCTGCCTAAAAATAAAACGAAATGTGGTAAGTTTGGCCTGAGATGAAATACTGAGTTTCCAGTACTAAAACCTTTCAATTATTCATACTGAAAGATCAGGAAACTAGCAAGGAGATAAACATTGTTGTTCATATACTGACAAAGTGTGCCAACTGTTAGAAACATGTGCTTCTATTTCAGAATAATCTAATTAACATTAGCATGAGTGTCAAGTCATTAACATCTTCTTCTGAACAAAGTTATCAGGCTCTGATTTAAACTTCACTTTCACTCAGTTAAATGTATAGCCACTTTTCCCATCATTCAAGTAATATTTTCTTTAAAAAAAAAAGAAAAAAGAAAATAAAAGAAAGATATAGTGATAGTCACCCAGTAACGAACTGACAACTTCAGCTATCTCTGTGATTAATCTGTTTGGATAGGCAGGAAAACATGCAGTGTGTAGATTACAAGACAAAGCTGATGGATAGTATTTTTACTGCACAAAAGTTAGTTCCAATAAATTGGAGAGTGTTTAATAGATTTGGATTTATCAAAACAACAACAACAAAATGGGTAGAGACTTCCTGAATACAATTTTTTAGGGCTTAAAACACAGATTTGAGAGTTGATCCCATTCTTAAAGAGAAGGAAAATCATATACCTGTGACTGAAGATTTCAAACTTCTGTATTTGCACGCTGGTTTCAGGAGTTTTTGCCTCAAGTTTTGGTTTGCAACCATCTCCTCATAGGATAGAGCGCATGGGAAACAGCGGTGTTAGAGGTAACCCTGAGAACCCACTCCAGGCACACACTTCAAAAACATCTCCACAGGGAATAGCTGAACCACTAAGATTAAACGCGTTGGGTTCTTGTTTAAAGTAACTTTGGGTGTGTCTGGTTTTTGGGGTCTTCCTGTTTTTTTACGTTCTCATTAAACTCATTGAGAAGAGTCCCTTCATTTGGGCAGAGCCCCAGAAATTTCAGAAGCTGGATGTGGCCATTACTGCTAAATTTTAACCAAGGAAAAAGAAGATCTAGCTAGATGTCAAATAAGCACTATTTATACTAGAAGACAATATTTTCAAAACTTTTGAAGAGTGATATTCTCACAGCATGAAGGTATAAAATAAGATTGTGAGGTAGCTGCAGTTAATGATTAGTAAGCAAACTTCTATGATCAACAATCCAAACTTGTTGAAAAACCATTTACCTGTCCATCTCTATTTATTTATTATTGATTATCATTAATTGTAAAGACTCCGACTACTGCAATAACTGACTGATGATTTTTCATTTTTCATGGAAGTCATTAGTTTATTCATCCAGATATTGCACTTTCAAGTATCATAACTCAGCTGCCATACAGATTATCTAATTATACAGTATTCACCTATAAAGAAAAATACCTCAGACATGAGAACTGTACCAATAAAAGCAATGATTCACAGTTTGATAGGAACTTTATTTATAATTTGCAGAGATGGAACTTAAAACACAAATTCAAACAGTTGGAAATTCAGAAGCAAACCCCGTTGCAAACAACACCTGCAACTCAACGTAGCGACGCCCTATCTGCCGCCCAGGTTTTGGTACGTGTAATGAGCAGACTGTGATTTTCCTTGGAGCCCGAGTATTGATGCTTCTTTAAGTTGGAGTTTGAACAGAGGTTTTACGGCAGTATCCCAAGGAAAAAAAAAAACACAACACAAAACAGTGGGGAAATGGGAGTTTTTTCAATTATCTCATAAAAGCCATTGATCAGTTCTAGTTGTGACTGGGGAGCGACTTGAACTGCAAGGCAATTCCTGCGCAAAGGTCGGAGCTGGGGGCCAGCATTACGCATGGAGGCTCTCAGCAATTGCACTCAAGGGCATTTAAATCCTCCCAGCGCTGTGGTTATTTGTACAACAGCTCCAGCACTGGCGTGTTTTTCCTTGACATCATCTATGACACTGAAGTATGTCAATACACCCTGCAATGGTACTCTCCGCATCCTGAAAGCCCTCCCTGCAGGTAGCTGGCAGCATCGCTTACCTGGTGTGGTCTCATTGCCTCACCCAATCTGCAGGCTGGAAAGCAGCTCTTCATCTGGCCCTCATGCTTCGCGAGATGCTCAGGTAACTTCATTATCATGTGTGTTGCTCGGCTTTCTGATGACACCTCTTGAAACAATGCGGTGGCTTCGGGATCCAAATTAAAGTTCTCCTGCACCAAACTTATACTCCAAACTCAATCAGACGTTAGCTGGGTAATACCTGAAACAGAGAATGGTTTATTCAGCTGATGGAGCTCAGCCCCTGTACCCTCACTGGTTTGTTTCAGCTAAAAATGCCATTACGTATAATACTGTATGCTTTTACTTGTGGTTTAATAATAAGTGACTGCTATGAATCTCAGCCAGAATAGCAACTGTAAACCAGCAAGATCCCTATCAAACTACTGAAGCAATGAAATAATACATATCAGATTCCTAAATGACCTCCATAAATCCTTGTTCACCAACAGTGATATCTGTTAACAACAAAATTAACTTTTATTACTTTCTTTCTGTGACTGTGTTTGCCAACACTCATTTTTGAAGCTACTCAGATCAACCAGAACAGATAAATTAGATTAAATCAAGTTTACTGGCCAAGATGTGAAGACACAAACATAACTCTGAGGCTTATATTAAGCCATGATTTGAAGAACTTCATATAATGCACTGTACACTGGGGGCTAATAGAGAAAAAGAAAAGAAAAAGAGCTGCTATCTCTGGTGCTTACAGAACATCCTCTGGATACTGCATACATAAAGGGTTACCGCCCAGCCTGACATGCAGCATATCGCACTCCGTGTGGAGGGAATATAAGTCCAAATAAAATCTGATCTTTCATTCAAGGGGTGGCAATAGGACTGCGCTCCGAGCAAATGCTATGGACTAGTTTCTAAAATGGAGACACAGGTGGGGCTCTGATGTGCCAAAACAGCAGCAGGAATAGCGTTCTCTTGGCTCAGATGAGCATAAAAAATGTCTCAGATGCACAAAAGTGCTTACTGTTTCGAACAGGAGGGCAAATAAGGGTAAAGAAGTGATCGGAATATGGGAACGGCAACCTCAATCTTTCATTAATTAGGGAACCCAATTTTGTAAAATGCTTTTTTGTGTGAAAGTCATGCAGGTGGCAATAGTAACGAATAATTCTTTTTGGAAGCTTTTATTTTACTGGACGCTGACAGCTGCCCAACAGCCACAGCCACGATGCTATCGAACCTTGGGAGTCCCTGCGATGCTGCCACGGCACTGGTATTGCACCCCTGCAAGGTGCTCATCTAAGTCAAAGTCGCAGCATCTTCCGAGTCCTGCAGAGGTTACCATGGGGAGGAGTCTCCTGGCTTTTACTGAACTAGGCTGGTTTACTTGTTTTCTGCTTTTCACACTGCTGTCTCTGTCTGTCTCAGTGCCAAGGAGATAGACTTTAATACAGTACCAGTGAACACTAACCTTGGCTCTCACTGTGAAAAATTTGCTAAGTAAGATATAACAGGGAGATATGATTCATTTTTATCCCATCAAGATTGTCTATAGGCAGCAGGTAATATGTTTTTTAACACACTGCCTTTATTCTGGAGTTTTCCTTGACATGTTTGTGCTGTTTATGAAGAGGGGAGGTTAGGATCCTTGGCAGAAATGTAAATTACTTTAATATTTTCTTAACAATTCTTTGGCTCAAATTTATGTGAGAAACCACATGAGAGGAGGATTTATGAAGGACGCTTGTGACAGGTCTGCTGGGCAAAAACTGAAGAGGGAAAAATCAATAAACAGCATTAAAATAAATAAATAAATACAAAATAAAAATTTGAAAGTATCTCAAAACCCCTCTGATCCATCTCTAAGCAAGTTCCTAGCAATGCACCAATATCTTCCAGTGCTCTGCCTGTGCATTAATCAAATGATCTGGAATGAGACAAGAGACCAATTTAAAGTGCAAAAGTAACCAAAGAGATAAAATTAATCTCGCTCCAACTTGACTTCCTACAATTTTGCAGCTGCTTCAGTATTTTGTAAAGTTCCTAAGGTTTGTCTAGTGAAAGTAACTGTGAAATACTCATGGATAAGCGTCATCCCTATGGCAAAGATCAGCATGAGGCCTTATCCTGCTCCCCCTCTGAAGATGTAAATGCTGCATGGGGTCTTGTTTTGGTCCAGTGAAGGAGAAAATCACTACAGTCTGACCTGGAGATATGTTTGCCGTCTTAGCTGAGAATGTGAGTGTGCAAAGCTTCTTAAAGCAGCTTATTCCTAAAACATAACTTCTCAATGTGCAAAGCAAATTATCATCGAGTCCTTAATTTTACTGATGGGTGATTTTTGGCATGAGACACGTGACCTTTGAGAGAAGGAGGTTATTCTTTAAAGAGTCAATGACCAGATGTCATATGTTTTTGTGAGAATCTCAATCTACAGATAAGGAAATAAATAAAATCTTGCCTCATGGAGCAAATCTGAAGAGCAGAGCTGGGAGAAACCGTGCTTTGTTTCAATCAGAAACCTTTGTCTAAAATGAAGGATGCTTGCAAATATTTCTACTGTACCAGAGCAGGATGCCCACACAGCTGGGTCAAGACTCTCAGTGGGTTTTCCCAGGGCCAATGGGCTAGTTACTTCTAAAGTTTCCACTTTAGAGTAACTCCTTATTCTTACTCCAAAACTTACTTATTTGGGAAACAATCCCCACGTGCCTCTATAGTCCTACCCCGCCTTCCCAAATCTGTTGAAAACTGAAGCATTTATACTTCTCCAGTAAAATGCTATAACCTGACCAATTCCAGGGGGATTTGACTCAAATAAATTCACTCAAAAAGAGTCAGTTTAAGAAACCAGCTCTGTTTCTGTTAAATACTGAATTAGCAAGCTTAGAGCGCTGTATGGCTTTGCATTAACTTAATATTCAGGACTTTCATGCCTCAACTGGACCCCCCCCACCTTCAATACCCCACTCCAGCTCCAGATTCAAAATTCACAGCGTTGGGATTGCTGTGGTCCCAGATGTCGGCACAGTACTCTCCTGGCTGCGGCAGAGCACCAGGACCTGCGGTGTAGGTGAGGATGCTCAACCTTCACTCCCAATTGAGGGAGGAGCACCATGCTGCGGTCCCTGTGCTGGACCCCTGGCACAGAACTTTGATTGTCTTTATATTTAATTGTGAAGTTTTGTGGTAACGTCAGACCCAGAGGTGTTGTGGGCAAAACATTAGAGCCAGACAATAGTTGTTTGGAAGAGAGAAATGTGTGTTCTATGCCGAGACTGCAAAGCAGCAGCTGCACTTTTAATTAAAACTTATGTCCTATATATCTTTGTGTGTTTGAGTGTTTCTTTGTTTTTAATGAAATTTTTAGATAAAGGAAGCTTTTTTAATTATACTTCTGCCTCTTGGTGCACTCCTTCCTTATTCATTTTTGCTATCATGACTTTTTTCAATTTACGTTAACAGATTAGGCCATATCAGAGCTTCTGAGTATATTAAAGGTGATGGCAGCAAAACACAGCTCTGTTTCTTGATCTATTCAGTAACGGTCTCTTTAGTCACCCTTCTTTATCCCCCTCCCCACCACACACGCTTTAATTACCATGTCACATATGGATCTTAAGCATATTTGACAAAGACTAATGAATGAAGTCTCAACACTCATCAAGCAAATGCCTCAACATTTGCATAAGTTAACATTACTATCATTCTGTGGATCTGCAGGTTAAAATTAGGGATTTTTGACTTGGGGAATTTGACTGGAACAGCGATTCCTGAAGAGCTATTGTTCCAATGGATTTTCTCGCATAGAACAGTTTGAATTTTGGAAGTGCTGAGCTCACGCTCAAGTCCAGCAGAAGTTGGGGGAGGATTTTTGGCTGCCAGGAATGAAAACCTTACATCCTTGTGAATGCGCAGATATAAGGAACAAGGAAGCTAAAAGAAAACTGTAATGGGATCTGGAGATAAAGAAGAAGGAAGCCAAAAGCTCTAAAATAAAAGTAAATAATTAATCAGAAGAATGAAGGGTTTGATTTAACTAGAAGTTACAAAATTAAGAAGCAAATCACACAAGAATTGAAAAAGATGGCATTAAACAGAATGCACACACCATGGCCCGGGTCTTCAGATACATCGTGTTGTGTTTATTATTTGGATGACACATGAAAGAGAATTCCTTGCCATTAGCTTGATAACACAACAAGTAGCGATAGGAACTTGCCTGCTTGACAATTAATCAACAGATACAGGGAAACAACTAAATTACACTAAAATGCTGTCAGTTAATTTTCCTGCCATTGCCTGCCTGCTTGCTTCTCCTTGCTTATGCAGAAGACTCCTTTAGTTTTATTTTTCCAGGCTAAGACACAGGACAATTTTCCTTCATATATAGAAGGCAGAACAATTTTAGTAAAGCTAGCCCTTAAAAAGCAAGAAAATTTGGTTTAAATTTGGTTCCAAGGAATCAGGCAGGAAAAAGGACAATTTGGATAAAGCAGGTTTACTTCTGAGTTCCCAGTCCTGCTACAGAATTTTGTCTCTGAGCTCCTTTCTGTCAAGACTCAATATCTTACAATCTGCTTGCTACGGTTTTAATCTTCATGCAAAATAACTGCTGAGCATAAAGCGTGTTTACATCAATCATTCTAGAAACGTAAACAAAACAGAAGCAGTAGAATTATGAATGAAAAGTTGATTAAGAAGTGACAGCAAAGATTTGTGATAACGAAGGGATGAATAGTACTCATTTGGAAACGTGCCAGTTACTTGCAATTAAGTTCGCTAGCTAGTCAGCAGGCTACCTGCGGGCTGGCAAACAGAGTGGGCATTTTCTACCCAGGTTGGTACGCATCTACAGACTCTTCTGTGCCGAGATATTTGTAATGTTTTATGACTATGGACTGGAATAACAAAAGGACAGTAGACTTAACAGCCCTGACAGCATTTGATGTTAAATTTAGATGCTCTAACTGTAGACTGTAGTTTCCAGTCCTTAGAGCCCTGGCTTTCACCAGAACTGCTCCTACCTGCCTGCTGATGGGCATGCCCAGAGCCACCTCTTCGGAGGACTGACAAAGCAAGACCTCAATTCACAAACTAATTGGAGGGTGGTCACCCAGCTAAGCAGATAAGAGGGCATCCTAGACCAATCGATGCACAGGATATTTGCTTGAGAAGGGGGAGATGTGGGTCCCAGATCCTGGTCCATAAAATGGCTAGCCAGGAGCAAGAAGTCACTTTTCTTCCCAGTGAGCATATTTGCATACAGAAGCAGTTTTCTATGGTGCATTCATCAGTTCTCCTTTGTGGAGATGGGTTAACCGAAATGGATAAGCGGAGACAACGTCAGATGTAGTGTGTTTTCTGAAATCGTACAGCGAACAAGTGACAGACCCGGACAGCATGGCCTTGCTGTAATGACACTCTAGTCTCTTATTCTGATCACAAGCCCATCTTGCAGTCTGCTTAAATAAAACCAAATAACCCTAGATCAAACCTCTAGAAAAAACATATCACAATGCATCCACAAGGTCAATGAAACAATTCCCTTATGCTCCTTAAACTCTACAAAACGCACATTTTTATCTACTAGCTGAAGTATTTAACTATTCCCAAATGCAGGCTGATGACTAATCAATCCCCAGCCAATCAATCTATTGAATTCAGGAATAACCAGCATCTCACATACTTTGTAATAGCTACTGTATGAGAAGAATTTCAAAGTAACGTGCAAGTCTGAACGGGTCACATATTTCCCTCTATTACAGACAAATTACACCAACACATTACAAAGGAAGTTTGAAGGTAGGATTATTAAAATGCAAAGGTTTTGCTGGTTATATGATTAGGAGCATGAAGAAAAACCAGGAGGTGAGAGTGTGAAGGTAAAGTAATAAAAGGAAACCAAATGATTCATTTAATTAAAGGGTTGATTAAACTTGAAGACTTGTTATACCTCACATTTTTCATTATCAAGCATTTCTATTTAGGGGATTTTTTCATTTTTTTATTGATGTTTTTCCAGATACGGTGCGCAATTTACAGTGTGCAGTTTATGGGCCCAGACCCTCTTCTTTTGAAACCCAGAGGTTTTTTGCATGTATAATGACTGACTGACTTTTTTAATCAATGCAAAAAACTTTTAAATGAATTATCACTTCAGCCATAGTTTTGTGAATCCCAAATGATTTTACGTTAAAAGACTCTGGCATCACAAAATTTTAGGAATGCAATTAGTTTTTTGCTCTGTGATATTACTCAGATGTAAATAATCTTAGTACTTACAGGCCGAGATTATAGATTACCTTCCCCATTATTTGTCCAGGTTCTGTGTCATTGCAAACACTGGACATAGTCACGTTATTGAGATGTCTCTCAGAGGGGCAGTTAATATAACCATATCTGCTGGCTTTATCAGAACAATATTAGAAATTAATGAGGTTGCATTTAGTTGGTGCCAAGTAATTAAACGGAATGTAATGAAGAGCTAAATATATCCAAAACTTTAAGCTTTGGTCTTTTAATACAGAACTTGTGTGTGTGAGAGAGAGCAAGAGAAAGAGAGAGAAAGAAAGAGTCAATATAATTTAATCTTTTATGCTTCTGTCATTTAATTTTCAGCCACCCACCCATTGATATAGGCTAATTTCAGATTTCACTGGGTAGCTGAAAACTAGAGAAATGAAATCTTTTTAAAAATTAGTAGTTACAATGTGTGCTGAAACTGCCCCAGAACCTCAGAGACTAAGCTCACCTAAAGTTTTAGTCAATTAAAACTGTCAAAAACATGGTTAAAACTGTGTGTGCACAATCATGCGCGCACCCATACAGAATAACTGCTGGGTAAAAAATGAACCTTTCCTCAGAGGCACCTCTGCATACAAAATTTGAAACATCAAGGTCCAGATTACTAAGTGAAGCTTCCCCAAAATCTTTGGTCTGTAAAATTTTGCAGAAAATCAGCATAATAGTGAAACTATTTATCTTTTACAATTTTCTGACACATACAGCCTGAAGGCAAACTCTTTCTTGGTCCTCAGAGCTCAAAATGGAGCGAGAGAAAATTGGGTTCCTGGGATGGTCTAATTCCAGATCCATGCCCGTCCTTTGCTGGGCAGAAACTGGAAATTCAAAATGCTTAATATGTTCCCTGCCCCCAACTGTTGTACATTCTCTACTTGTTCCTGAATTAATGTTTAAAGATATCATTTACTCCTCCCAGTCAAACACCACTATTTAAAGCATGTGAGCCATACAGCATGCAACTGAATATGTGGTTAACTGCAGCCACGGAGAAATTTCAATCCTGACAGTTCTGGATTGATTTCAATGAGGATTAATCCTGCTCAGAATCCTGCTTCAAAATCCCAGTTCCAGTATTTGGGAATAAAATTGCTATCATTCACCGCTTTTTAAAATAAATGCATCAGTAAAGATTCATCAGGAAGTAAAAATTCACGGGTTACACGTGCAAAAATGCACATATACCAGAAGATATATGCCATATTTAAAAAGTGTTAAAAAGCACACCATTTTATTGATAAAAACACTTAAACTCTCTCTCTGTCTCTCTCCGTGCTTCTCTCGGGAGCTTTAAACTCAAATGATTCTGATAAAATATGAAAGCTTCCATTGATTTATTGTTAATAGCAAATAAATAAATTTAGGGGAGAAAATGTACTTTGAGACATTATTGTCACTGAGGGACCAACAATATCTTCAGCTTCCATATATCTGTACAGAAATCTGCTGAAAATCTCTTTTGCATATTCATGGCCATGGTCATTCTAGTGGGGAATATCTATAAGCAAAATTTGTCATTCCCTTACTACCCTGTCTAGTTTACAGGAAAAATTTCATCATCAGTATTTAGCTAAAAGGTTAATATTAAAAGTATTCTTCCTGGAATGAAGTAAAAAGGATGCTTATACAAATGATGGAGTAGGTGTAGAAAAAAACAAAGAAAAACCAGCAATAGACTCAAGATCATTGGTTTAGAGATTCTCTACAATATTTACTTTTTCATACTTTTTTTGTCACTTAATACACAGACTCCTTTTGTGCCTTTTTTTTTTTTAGGGTTACTTTTCTACCTTTCCTCTTAACTATTAGGTCTGATTTTCAGAAACGAATGCTCAAAGCAATCCAAGAGCTATAATTGTACAGTAAGAGTGTACGGAAAGTTGCCAGCTACATTGCTGAGTGAAATCTGGAGCTAGCAGTCTTCAGGAACTGCACTGTTTCAGCAGTCACTATGTAAAAAAAAAAAAAAGGCAAAAACTCACCCCAAATCAGGAAGAACCAGAGGAATGTTACTGGAGTAGGCATTTTTAGTGAGAGTTACCCAGTTTTCCTGGGCAATTGTTTTTTTCCTACCAATTGGTTGATCAAGTTGTACGACAAAATAGTTCATTTGCATTAGGTGAACCTTTCGATGGCAAATGTTCAACAAGACATTTTGACAAAGGCTGGGTGAAGATGACCAGTCCCTGCTGATTACTCAGTACTTAGCTTGTGCCTGAGACTGATACCGATGCAGAAATGAATTTTTCCTTTGCCTAGGTCTGTTGAGGAGTGTAATCAAAGAAAGGCATAGTCAGAGCATATCTACCACACACTTAAAGCTAGGATCCTACAAAATCAACTGGATATGGGCACTTCCTTACTTTTTTAATTAGGAGCCCTAATATCTTGGTATAACACCAAAGAAGAGCAACACCCTAAGTCAGGTTGGTTTCAAGTTGTCTTTGGTCTTCTCTGGCTTTGGCACTTTTAAAAATGACATTTGGTATTTATGTGAATTTGAAAGGATCAAAAGGATCTTTGAACCTTTGGCCTTTGACGATGATATGCCCCCATTTACCTGTCTGTATATTGATAATGACTATCTTTACCTTTGAGGTCTACAGATCAAAGAGACATTTTTAAATGATCCCTAAGAAAAGAGATCCCTACTAACTCTAGAAGTTAAAGCTTACACAGTCCAAACCAACTTCACATTAAATGTGATATTTTTATGATTTATGCAATGCTAGTTTCTTTAAGAATTTCCTGGAACCATATGTAAGCCCTCTACCTCCATAATGACCAGTACAATCCAAGTGTGTCCTAACTCCGTATGGTAGATGTGCCATGGCATTATGCCATGTAAGGTGCATCAGACTATTTTAATTCGTGTTATTCGCAGGCATAACCTGCACATGGGATAAACCAAGGCAGGCTGATAACCTCACAACAGGAGACATTCACTCAGGAGCTGGAAAAGAAAAATCTCCCAAATGCCTCCAGAAATCACTATTTCTTGTTAAAATGCCATTGAAAAAGATCTCTTTTCCTTTTTTGTGTGGATCTTTGTGCTTCCTGAAAAGTTGCACCACCAGATGCTGTAGCGGGAACTCTACAAGGTTTTGCTTTGCTTATTCTAATGTTAATAAAGAAGCAACCAGGAGCAGTTTGAGCTGTTTTATTTGTTAACAGTATTTCTGGCAGTGTATTTGCCTTTATGACAAAAAACCAATACACTACTATGGACTTTTGTTTTCCTTTTTCTTCTGTTGCTTTGTTTATTGCTGGAGTATTTTAAAATACTTTTATTGCAGATTCTGTGCTCAATTTAGGGCTTAAAGTAAATATTATGCTCTACACTGCTACTAAAATAAAGCTTGTAGTGTAGAACCTACTGGCAGCAGAGTGTGACTTATATTTCATATTTCACAAATGTTATGAAGTCTTACTTAACAGAAAATCATGGTTTCACAGCCTAAAGCTTATTATTTAAAATCAACATTTTTTTGGTAAATCAAGCTCAGCACTACATAGTAATAAAAATTTACCTCCAGTACCTCTATAATTCCCTACAGTCGCTGTGTTCTCCAAATGCTGAATAACAACACGCTATTGAAATGCCACCCAGCCTTGCCAAACAGGAGGAAAATGTCTCAAAAAGCACTCTTCCTTTCTAGTTTCACAGCCTATAAATACAAAACACTGTAGAGTTTTTTGAGTGAAAAAGCAAAAAAACCCCAGCACACTCTAACACATTGTTGCAACTGAAGGCTTGTTTACAAAAATGTGGTATTTGCCTTAGCTTATAATTCACTCTAAGTAGAATTATTTCACAGCTCTTTCATGCAGATTCACTGCTGCATGTTTTGCCATAACCCATTTAAACAAGACTATCGTTCCCTTGGTCTAGACACTTAGGTTGTGATTTGGCTCATCGAATTTCAGCCCTGGGAAAAAACATTCTGTCTGTAGGGAAAGCCGGGCAGCTTGGCTCCCTCCAGAGCTGAGAGAGGGAAACACAAACCTCTTGGTAGCAATTCCTCAGCCTTCGTGCAGGTCCAATGTTGGTGGAGAGCCCTTCTTTCCGTCCTGCCTTGAGAAGGAGCCTACACGATGAGCTGAGCTCCGGACCTGCCCACCCAGTGAGCACGGGTGGTCCACAGCGTAGCCCGAACCTGCCCATCTGTACTCTGCGTGGGCATCCTTGCTAGCGGCGCATTTGTGCCTTCCTCCCCTTGGTCACCTGAAGGGACCTGGTCTAACTGTGACCATAATAAGTCACTGACAAAGAGCAATAGTAATTCACTTCATTAAATCATCAACAAGAACTACAGGCGAGGATTTATGATTTCCAGAATCCCTTGCACTGCTAAGCTGAAGCAAAGCACCTACAATATAAAATCCTTAGACAGAAATTTAGACCTGGTTGCAGTGCAGTTACTGCAATGGGGTCGTTGATAACCTTGGATGAGGTGACTGGGTACCAGTTCAGATAAATATTAAGTGGAACAATAAACTTAATGGCTCTTTCAAAAAATGCAGTGTGGCTCAGACTCTAATCTGGTTTGTTTAACAGAGAAAAACATTTTCCCTCATAAGCTTCATATTTTTTTTCCTTACATGGACTTAGTTCAATTGGAGACTTCTCACTCTGTGCTGCTGAAGTAAAATGACTTAATGTGTACCTTTAAACCAGGTCATTAATCTTCCATCATTCACCTCCTGTATTATGCCTTAGCTTACAGTTAATGGAATATTTAACTGCCTTAAGAGGAACAATAAATTGAAGTCAATGCTTCCCTTCAAGTTTTTATCCATAATTTTGCCCAAATAAAAGAAAAATTGTTGACTGGGAACCATTGTGATGTTTTCTTAATAACATTCCATTTGTAAGTATACAGTGAAATTCCATTTCAAAATATGCTAGTGAAAAAAGGATGGCTTATAAATCCCTCAGCTTCAAATGCTGAACAGAGTACAATACACAGAAGGGTATTTCCTTGATTATCCTGGGATACCACACAGCTTTTAGTGCTATCTGCAGAGTTCTAAAAACAAAAGCTTTTATCACTTGATTCTGAATGATACATTGTTAAAAGGAAAGCGTATCTTTGACGGCAGGTCTCCTCAGAACAGTTACTAACAATAATGAAATCCGAAATTCCCTTCCCACTGCTCACACCCAAATTTCTTTCCCCACAGCGAATTTGGATAATAGCAAACCTTTCCTGACAAAAACCTCAGCCAATTTTTGAAGTCTGCAGTGTACTCTGAAGGTAATAACACAACAAGTAGAAAACTGAAGCATACTCTGAAGATAATAACACAACAAGTCGAAAACAGGCTCTAACAATTTTCTACAGAAATTTCAGATTTATGGGCTGTTGCTTCAACCCCAACTCCACCTGGCTTCTCATAGGGAAGTCCATGGAGTTTGCTCCAGTGAGGAAGGGTGAGACCCTCTGCCCCACCAAAAGATGCACATAAATGGCACCACCAACATATTGTTTGGTGGAGAGGTAGGATGAGATCATTACACGAAGCAGCTAATTCTCCTCTGTAACTGGCTGCACACAACGAACCTCTTTCACACTGGAACTGCCCTGAAGGCCCATCCAGGCTGCAGCCATCCTGACACTAATCACAGAACAAAACCCATCAGCAGAGTGTTTCCAGCACATTACATATGCCAAAATCATGCTGATGTAACTTTGATGGTTTTGGTCTACCCTGCCTGACCTACCATTGTGCCACAGCTTTTAGAAAAATGAAAGCAACAAAATCCCAACAAAGTCTTCCAAAATGCTGATGTAAATACACAAGCAGCTTTGAGGCTAGTTTTGCAACGTGCTGGGGAAATGGCAGTCTGTGAGTTTCTGGGGATACTACAAAGACACACTGCCTGCCATCTGACTCCCTGCTGAACACTCTTTTGCAGACTGACTTGTTCATTTTATTATTTTTTTAAGGAAGCGTGCCTGCAAATGGTAACAGATATCTGTCACTGTATGTATGACATTCACCTGTGCCTACCGGGAAGATGCTATGTGCTCTGATGCATGCAGGTAATGATAACAAAGCTATAGCAGGGCCAAAGGGCTTGTTTATAGCATTGAAAACTCCTAAGAAGAAACGTAAATGAAATGTAAGTGAAAATGCTTTCTTCACTGCCTGATAATTTTTTTTGTATTATGAAATGAAGAGAAAGTGATCTCTTGCCCCACTTCCACGTAAGGGTGCTGGGTGCTGCCAGGCTTGGGTTGAGAGGTGACATGCCCTACCAGCACTCTGCTTTAGACCCCTTCATGGCAGCTTTAGCAGCCTGCTGAGAGACTCACAGGTGCCTCTCCTTTCCTCTCAAGTTCTCTTGCTACTATTTCTTAGCTTACCTCGTGCTGTATGAGAGGCTCCTGGCATAGTTAAAGGCACTGTCTCAGAGTTCTCCTTAAACCCCATCTATGACCACTTCCACCTCTCTTTCAATGGCACATTCCTGACAGTCGCCCAAAACAAAATCCTCGCAATGAAATGATACCAGGCTTAAGATTTTCATTATGGATGCCTTTTTAAAAACGCAGTATTTCAGTAAATGAATTGTGGGTAAGATTTTTGTCTTCTGACTTTGGACAAAGATCTGCTAGTGTAAGGGAAAAACTGAAAAACCTAACAGCTTTGACCAGCTCAATTTTGAGCTGCACACATCACTGGTGGTATAATGCAAAGCAACGTGATCTGTGGATTGGGTTACCCATAACCATTGGAGTCTCTTACAGTTTATATTTCAACTACAGGAGTAAATGACCCTCTATCTGTTGAACTAGATCTTTCAAATTGGCATAAATCAACCTGATAGTTTGTAGGCAGTTGCCTGGGAGCCTTGATTTGGCTTGAAACATCTAAATGCACACCTGATCCAAAGGGAAAGCTGAGCAGTGACAATGCAGCCCTGCCACGGGGCTGAGGACCAGGGCTTATTCTCCAGTGCCAGCCCAGCATCACCACTTCCAGCTGGCTCAGGATGAGTACCGGGCAGCTCCCCGTGGCTCGCAGGGCCAGCAGAGCTTGTCCCTGCCTGTCTGCAGAAGCTTTTTCATGGGGGAACACAAAATGTGACAGTTGCTTTAGGAGAGAAAGTGGTGTATACCCTAATGACCAGTCAGAGATCATGCCCAGTCGGTTTATAACCGACCTCTGAGGGCAGATATTCAGCCTGTTCCCTGCCTGCAGATGTCTGCCTGTTTGCTCGTGAGATTTTTTGCTGCGTGAGACTCTCCCTTCCCCGATTATGCGCAGGCAGCAGCTTCCTGCTATGTATGTTTTGACCTTGCCCAGATGGCCTTCATGAGTTTCAAATCCTTTCCTCATTCCTCCAGCAAGTACAATTTCTGGTGGCACGTAGGTGCCAAGAAGTAGGATCAAATTGATAGGTACATATGGCACAGCATGGCTCCCGGATCTCACAAGGGCAGACTTCCTACAGAGAGCCAGGGCAGTTGCGCTGTTACGCAGGCTTCACATATAAATCACAATTACTGCTATTTACCCTCTAAGGAGGGAATCTGGCAAAGTTAGGAGTGGGCCCAATGCCTCTGAACCAGATGGCCTTTGAAGAAGTTGTCCAGGAAACCATATATTTGTATCAAGTATGTTTGAGAGGATAAATACAAGCCAGAAATCTCAAGTGCCTCTCCATCCTTTGCTCGCTCATCCACCCCATGGGATAGCTCCCCTTTCAGTCTTACTCAAGAACAAATTAACTTTCGAAATTACATTAACATCAACTGGATGTAAACTGCAGGTTTTCTGTTGGCTTCAAGCAATAGGAAGCAACATTACAAGTGGGATTTTGTGGTTTGTTTTCGTTTTTTTCTTTCCTTTTTTTTTTTTTTTTAAATGGGAGATTGTGTAATAGAAACCTCCAACAGATTTCTTTTCCGCATACGACACACATGATTTAGTCCTTAGTATAGAAACCCCGCAAATGGTAATGCAAAAAGCAGCACAACCTCAGGTTGTGCCAGGAACTGGGTTACTCGGTGCTGAAGTGGCACAAGCTCCTCCTCACGGTGATGTTGGAGCCTGGAGCATACCCAGGGCATCAGTGGCCACCACCGTGATGTAGTTAGCATCTGCCAGCTGCTATGCCAGACTCCGCAGTCAGCCTTGGTGATGCCAGAGCAATTTGTGCCAACACATGCAAAGATCACAGAAACCCTCATTGCTTCTGTTGGCAGCCTTTGTAATCACAGATGTCAGGAAAGGATGGAGCAGGGTAGGAGACTATCAGGATTCAGAAAAAAGGTCAAGACAGTTTACTAGAAATTGCTTTCCTCTGTCTCTAGTTTCTGTACATTAAAACACTTCACCTTTTAACACTAAACTGTTATCAGGAGCCTCCAGCCTCTTTAAGGACTTTTGAGTGAAAGATTTCCAGGATAGGTATGGCTATTATACCCTTTTGGATGCAGAAAATCATAAACACATACTACAAAGATGTAACCAGATTTCACTCTGTGTGTGTTGCACTCCTGCGTGAACAACTGGAATTACGCACATACTCCGAACAGAAACGGTTAGAGATTAAAATGCGCTCATCAGCTTGCATGCAGCGTGGCGGCACACGGTCTGAAAATCTGCCGTTGTCCATCTCTCCTAATTAAAAAGTCAGAGAAAGGTACTAAGCCACAAGCCTATATAATTTCATGCTTTACAATTGTGGGTCGACATATTGCCTTCATCAAAAGGAAAAAGCAGAGCCCTTCTGTAAGGTAACATGCCTGCAGACATGCTGCTGTGCCAGCTCGATGCATGGCATTTGGCGGCAGGGGTGGAAGCACCCAGCAGGAGCTCTGGGTGCACACACGGTGCCTCTCCATGTGCAGGGCTCAGCTCTCTTCCCGTCAGGATACTCTGGTACTGCAGAGAATCAGGATTTGTCCCTTGCAAGTGACTGCTCCAGGTCTTTGCTGCTATCATATCGTGGACTTTAAGTTATGAGTAAGCCCAATTAGGAAAGTATCATTATTTTATTAAATCATATTAAATATTAAGGGAGCATAATTTACACATAGTTAGCATGCATAATCTTCTTCCTAGGGAAAAACAGCGTAACCCTAACTTGATATTAAAACTGGAGAGAAAATTAATCTAGATAATATGAAATTATTTAATGTCTAGATCACAATAAGACTTTCCAGGTA
This sequence comes from Balaeniceps rex, assembly GCA_013401315.1. NCBI lineage: Eukaryota > Metazoa > Chordata > Aves > Pelecaniformes > Balaenicipitidae > Balaeniceps > Balaeniceps rex. Next base: position 184,439 of record VYZW01006685.1, read on the forward strand.
GTGAAAGTTATTCAGGCATCAGGCAGTAGCAAGGTAGCTTTAAAATGGTTTATATTAATCCTTGAAAATCAGTGATTCTACCTGAACTGATATTTTCTCTTTATAACTGCTGTTCAAACAAATTAAAAAAAAAAGGAAAACCAAGAAAGAACCAAGGCTTGGATCTCTTTTACAGCATTGCAGGGATCTGAATAAAAATATTCTCCCTTTCACCAGCTGTTAAAAGTGCTTTGGATTAGAAGCTTATCTAACGCCCTCCTCTTCTTCCTCTAGATTTTGAAGGTTGTAAATGTTTGAGTATCCGTTGGCAACGAAAATCCAAGTTCCATAATGGATTTTGGAAATTTCTGATCCTAAGGATAGTAATGACAAATCGCTACAAAAAGGTCAAATACTTTGTGATAGTTCAGCTCATTGGAGACTGACTAGTTAATTGAAACCTTATCCAGTTTTTGCACGTTACACACTTCCTCGGAAAATTTTACTTTTAACTTCTCATGCCCCTGTGACATTTAGAGAACAAGGATTTGCCTTTCCTCCAGAGTTTAATGAGATAGAGAATGGTAGCAGTGGAAGATGGTATGTGACACGGGAAGGATAAGCAAGGAAAATATCGACAGTGGCTCAATATACACAGCAGTGAAGGGTCAAATGGGCTAATACACGTTGCTGTGAAGTATCAAATGGGCTAATACACGTTGCTGTGAAGTATCAGCATTTCCAGCATGTATGTGGTGCTTTTCAGAAGCAGAAGGCACAGACCACGGAGCCTCACATCTACATTGCCATTCTGAGCACTGAGAGCAATCACGCAAGCCCTGACAGCATTTTGGTAGGCATGGTCTGTTGTGATGAGTTGTAATCAGCGTTTACTTCACGGATAAAAAGAGCTCTAAAGTCATTGACAACAGAAACACAATTTTTCCTGTTGATTTCTTGCCTTTTGTGCTCCTAAAGTGGCTTCTTTTCATTTCAGCCCCTGGAGATCCCAGCTATGGTTCACTTCCATCATGACACAGCTAGGAAAGAGCAACTACTTCCAGCCAAATCCTGCTCCTCCTGGAGGCCTTTGACACTTAACCCTGGCAGTCCCTGGTTTATGGATAAATCACCATTATGCCAGGACTTACTGCTCAGGAAAAAATTCTGTATGGTAGGTTTTATGTGCCAAACTGCCGATTCTAATCTCTTATTATTGTAATTTGGTGATCATAAAGGTAATAGGTCTGTTAGACCCAAGCATGCTCCAGATGCATTTTGTGTTTTGGAAATTCCAACCACATCTCCTGTTCACCTGGCAGATACTATGAACTGCTAGACGTTGAATTTGGGAGTAAGTATCAGATTTCTATAAGTCAAACCAAAATAGAATGCATTTCTCTAAGTTTTGAGCCCACTGCTATTTGTTCTGTATGTAGAATACAGTTATTGTAAAAATGTATAAAAGCACTTTTGAAACACAACATTGGGCAGTTCTAAACAAGTACCAACACTCAGTAGGAGCCTGGACTCTGACCTTTCCAAGATACACTACCAATGATATACCTTACAAACCAGCAAAGCTCCTATATCCATTAAGATTAATGTGGTTTTACGTAGACCATATGCTGTTCTTCCAGCATTAGACAGATGTGATGGCATGGCACCAGCTTAGGAACTGGCTTAACTTTTAAAGATATAAATAGCCTCACTGAAACCAGGGAGAGCTAAGTACACACTAAAATAAAGCATGTAATCAAGTGGTTTGCTCAGTTAGGGTTATAGCTGTGAAAGACGGACTACAAGTTAAGGCTTCAGTTGTTTCCAGCATGGTTGTACAGGAGATCCAGCCCAGAGGGGGTAATGGACACAGCTGAGAAAAGAAGGGTGGTGTTCAGGGCTGTGCCCTCATCCTGAAGGCAGGCAGAGAGCAAACAGGGTGCAATGCTAGAGGTTAACCTGAAAGTAGCATTTAACTGACCAATGTCAGATGTGTGACTCAATTTAGGTCCCCAGACTGCCCACCTGTAGACAGGACAGGCAGAAGTTGTCTCATACCCATTCGCCGCAAGATTTATGTACCCCCGTTTACCCTGCCTGCAGGTGTCAAATTAACAGGCACTTTCAAAGAAAACTAGCAGAGAGGTTTTTGGGCAAAACAGCCATCTGGAGAGCAGAGAGCAAGATGAAGATACTGCTCTTACATCAAACAAGCGGTGTTTCGAGGACTGTGTTACTGCCTCGGTGCTGCTATGGCCCTAGCCCGCCTGCGGCCAAGCAGAAGGGACAGCGTGTGGATGTGGCCGGGGGAACGGTCACTTCTGGCAATTGTGCTCCATTACAACCACTTCATTGCAACATCCCTGACACCTGGAGAGCTGCAATTTGATCAATTCCTGCACTGATATTAACAGACCAGCAGTCCAAGATACAAACCATGTCTGAGAGAGGAGAAGGGAGAAGTCCAGAGGCTTTTGCTTTAAGGGTTATAATAGTTTTATTTCTCCTGCACAGATTATAGAGCAATTTCACTGTCTCAGGTTTATATGGTGAATAGAAAATTCAGTTTCAAGTGATTGGGTTTAGATTTCCAAGTAGCTGTTAAAATAGAGCCCAAATATAATGGAACATTGCTGTCATCTAAGGGCTCTTTGGTGTTCTTCATGAAAGGCACTCAGTTCAAAAAGGAATGAGTACCTACAACCTAAAATATCTCGGCACATTTGACAAACCTCAGCAGAGAGGCCTGTTCTCAATTTTACAGGTGACCACTGAGGCAGAAAATGTAGGGTTGGGAGGATGGTTCTTCCACTGATGTTCACACCTTTGTTTGAAGAAGTCTTCGCCCAACAGTTTTGCTCATATCCCGTATCAGCAAAGCATTTGAGCATATGTTGAACCTTAACGATGTGAGTTTTCCTGATTAATTCTTTGCCAGTTCCTCACAGGACCCTCTGCCCTAAAAATCTTTGATGATTTGGGGCTTGGATTCACGCAGAATGTGGCACGTGAGTGAGAAAGAAAAAGGGTATGATAGTTTCTTATTTATTTCTGTTTCGGTGGCATTTTCTACAGCTTTACTGAAGTGCTCATTAGCACAGCCTTGTCTGCTTTGTCATCTACTGAGATAAATAAAATGAACATTTGCATATGTCATGAAAAAGGTAAATAAAGCACCTCCCTCCAGGTTCTTCACAGAAAAACCCAGAGTATTGCTGATACTGTTGCCCCTCTTTGGTTCTTTTATGCAAAGATTCAGCCATACACGTCAGAAATGGTGTGTGGGCTATGAGGAATTAATCAAGAGCAAGCTGCCAGAGACCACAATACACACAGTACTTAAATGGTACCAAGTTCCCAAGTCTCACAGCATAAATGGAGATGTCTCATTAAAAAGACTGTATACTGAATCCTTTTTATCAATGACCTCCTCCTCTACTTTTCTCTTTTCTCCCCCTCAGTGTTTTGGTTTGTGATCTGCTTCCAAAAAGCCCAAATTGTCTAGCTGGGAAAGCACAAAATCAAATTTCAAAGTTAATACCTGATTCTCACCTTCGTGTATATTTTATTTTGCTGTTTTCATTTTTAGCTGCGGTGCAATTTTTTCCCCTCTCCCTTGAGAAATTTTGCTTGGAAACAGACCTGAAACTTCACAGCTTTTATTCCCTTTTCCCTGACTGTCCTAATCCTTATAATACATAATTTTGAATTCTTTGTGGTTATTGAACTGCTTCTCTCTTCATCTTTGAACCGTCTTGCTGGCTAAGAAATAGATTGCAATATTGATATTGAATGACAGTAAGAAAGGTAGTAAAATGGTTATCACCCAAAAACTCACCAAAACAAATCTCAGTATGTTTAACAGAGTAAATTTTTTGTGGTGGAAGACAGTGGTATGAAGGGAAAGCTGAATAGAACAAGCACAAGAATAAAGGTTTCATTTCTAAGACAAAGACAATGGCAACACCAAAATATTTAAACACAATTTTGAAAAGAACAAGAAAGGACTTTGCTACATATGCTGCGTGGCTACCGCTAGTACTGGTTGAATCTGGCGCTGCTGAAGCCACAGCAGGCGGATGACCAGGGGACTGCGCCGCTGTCTGCAAGGGCGAGCTGTCCCCAGATGCTTGGGTACCTCTGCCCTGGCTTGCAGCTCCCACCTCATTAGTGGGGTGAGCACCCCCAGAGGAAAGGGATTTCAGAAACCATTTGGAGCCAAAACCCCATAGTGCCTAGCCTAGACTCTTAATGTTTGAGGAATAACCACCTTGAGTGTACTGTAGAAGAGCAGTGTTTACCATCTCCCCTGCTTCTTGCCCTGTACCAGGCACTGACTTGTTCAACTATCTGCCTGTCTGTTGTGGAAATACAAATCCAGTATTATTTTGTTCTCTTACAAGGACCAACTTGCGTTACATTTTGTTTAAAGAATCCATACTGTTATTAGCTGAACATCTTCACTTTTGTCTGACCCCTACCTATAAACTATTCATGGCAAAGAAAACCGAGGGATAAATTATATCCTTCTGCTTCTGATGTAGATAAATATGATCATATAAAATTACTCCTTCATTTACGGAAATTGCCTTTCAGTCTTAAACGAGATATGTGTGTCCATTGTACCTTTTTCTTGATCAGATATTATTATTTGAATCATCATCTCTGTGATTCACAGTATGCACCCTTATAATTCTACCATCTCGTAGTAGTATCTCCAGAGAGAACTAATTATGCATGCAAAGACAACTCGGAGAAAAACTGCTGCTAACAAATCATCCAAAATCCCAGTTCTTAGTTAGTTTTTCTTTCCCTTCCTGCACTGTTATGATAATTTTGTTCATTTCAATCCTCTAAATTTTAACTCTTTACCTCCAGTCCCTGCCTCCCCAGTATCTTTCTAAAGGAATGATGCTAATAACAGAGGAAGTTCTGATCATTTATTTCTTTTTGGCTAAACTGAGTGAGAGAAGCATAATATTTCAAAACCTGTCCAGTAAAGACAGCTTTGCCTTCCTTTCCCAGTCCCCCCGAGGAATCAAGTTAAGGAACGTGCAATAGAGGGATAAAGGAGACAAAACTAGAGAATGTAGAAAGCTGGGATGAAACATTTTGTTAGATTTTAAAGGATAAAAACTTTCATCATCGTTCAAAAGAGAGCCATCACCACCTTCACAGAACCTTAGCATGACTTTACATCTGGTCAAGAGACTGCTCGGAGATGATGCATTAGTGGAAAACACAGAATATTATCAAGCTACATAGGGAGAAATTCATATTGCTTGGAATATCAGTCTTTCAATTTCCTGAATGGTGTATTTGATAATTTAAGGAATGGGAGATGATTACACAATGCTTTTATCATACAAAGCTCCTAGTTTGAGCCATAAGCTTAAAAGTAAAGTTTTAGTTAGCAGTTGCCAAAACACATAAGGTAAGACCATCCTTTGACCCTACTCTCTACCTGGACAGAGACCCTGGGTCCTGCAGACTCCCAAGACTGTCAGCTCCCACTGAGATCAAGCTCCCAGGACCCACAGCCTTGCTGTGCTATAACGGCAGCAGACTCCAAATCAACTGGGAAAAAACTGACAGACATATCGGAGTATCCTTGGCACTCCTAAGAGTCCATAAGGCCAGACCCTACGGTGCTTGGGTCAGTGCCACTTCATTGGGCACTGCAGTACTGTAAGACTCTTCTCCTTGCACTGGGTATTCAGAGAATGACGCTGCACCAGGCTGCTCACTTTATAGACCTTTTCTGATCCTCATTTCTTTAGTTCGCCCCCCGCCCCTATATAGGACCTCAGATCAGAAAGATTGTTATAGTGAGAGGTGCCGAGTCAATTCTTCAGTTTATGGTATAATTCAAGTTTATTTAATAATTAATGGCCATTTCAAGTTACTTAATTGAACAGGAGTACCCCATGCACCCAGTACTCACAGGAGCACCCAAGTACCTAAGAACACATTTGCTTAAACTAAAGGCTTGGACTGGAGTACTTCGCTGAATCGATGTGTGGGGACCTGCCCTCCTTGCAACGCCATCCCAGCAGTTTTACCAATAATCAGAATTTCCTGTTTGTGCTCACATTTCTCTGACATTTCAGACAGCGAGGGTTTTTCATATGGTGCAATGGTTCCTTAGATGGATGAATCCTGACTGCTGATACTCGCAAGTCATATTTAACAGCATTGTGTAACAATCATTCAAAAATGCGTTCACATTTTTCCTTTCCTAATCAATAGCTAAAGTAATTGGCAGTAAAAGTCAAATAGGAAATTATGAGAGCATAAAAGGTAAAATTGCCCCAGAATGCCACTCTGAAAAGTCTATAAGAGACTGATTTCATTACAAGTTATTTCCCTAGGTTTGGGCTTTTCTCAATTGCAGATGATTGATGTGGCAAATTTTATTTTCACATTTAACAGATTTTAATCTGTAAAACATTTCTGTATCAAAATGAATCTGGAGATGCTTCTTACAAGGTTTACCTCCCAATAAACTTGTGTAGACTTCTCCCAAGCTGGCAATGAGCCTGTCATTTCAAGTTTAGCAGCAGATTCTCCGTAGCAGTTAGAAAAGCTGTACCCTTGTGACACCTTTACAGCACAGTAATTTCACTTTGTCCGTAACCTTGAAGAAGCTGCAATCCAGGTTACTACTGTCACATTGGAATGCACGGGTTTTCTTTCCTACATTAAGTCTAAGAGCTACAAGTGAGAATAATTAAACACAAAGTTAAGGTTTGGGGGCCCAGCGCAACACCCAGTGTAAGTCACTATAGCTCATCTGACATATGCAGCTCTAGGTTGCTTCTCACCTGCCAAAGCTGTTGCCCATAATACATAAAAATCTGTACAACAAAGTGTGGCAATTATTGAGGCAATCTGCACGTTTACTGCAATATCACTTAAAACCCCCCAAAACAACAACCTGCCCCCCCCATTTTCAACTCCTGACAGAAGATCTTAACTGTGCTGAAACCACAGTTCAACAAAACCTTTCAACATTGCAAACAAAACTAAAGGTAAGAAATGTTTGGACCAACTCCAAGATTTTTTTATCACTTGGGTCTGGAGATTTACACAGTGAAAGTTAATGTTTTACCCTAAAAACAGGTATTTTCTCTTACTAAAAAGAAAAGCCCAACAACAAAGCTTACCTGGAAACTGAATTGCTCTTTGAAAAACATCGGACATCAGCAAAAATGGAAATCCTGACCACAGCCATTTCTTCTGGCTGCACACCTCTTTCCACAGAATGATGTAGTTAGAGGACAGCAGTAATATTAGAGATCAGAGAAGGATTAATCTAAGTGCTCGTGAGCTTTTCTAACACTATCTGCATACAGAGCCACCTACAAAGGGACAAGAATAATTTCAAGCATGCTGTTTTCTTCAGCTTTGTGTTTTAAGAAACCTTGGCTCATTACTAACAGAGCGGTGCAGTCTACGCATTTGCCTGAGACTGCCTCGACCCTCTTCGCAATCCCCTCCATGCCCTGCTCAGAGCTTCTCAGAAAGGCAGGGATGCCGTTGCACAAAAAATATAAGGGCCTCTGCATGCACTATGTCTGAACATTTCTATGTAGAAATAAATCTTGTGCAAATAACACCAGGTGATCACAACACATGCAAGTATTTGCTTGGATAAGGCACAAGTGAAAATTGCAATTAAAGATACAGCGTTGTGAGAGCACAGGGAACTTTACATCCAACTCTGGCATCCAAACCTTTGAAAATGCAGGCAAGTTCCCACGTGTCACGCAGTAGCTGTTGTTACTCTATTACATAGCTGATAAATATAACTAACTTGTATCTGTCATAGTAAAATGATATTTTGAAAGCCCCAAATTTATAACTCATATTAGTTGACCTATCCTTAGCAGCCCATACACCAAGTAGAATACTGCCTATATTCACCTTTGAAAGCTGTATCGCTCATCTCCTGAAGATAAAGGAAAAAACCTGTCTTCATAAAGTTGGCAACGTAACTGAACATGGGGGAAATGGCGTTTTAAATCAGATGTGCTACAGTTTTCATGGTTAATGCAAGCCTTTAAACTTGATTTAGGTAAGGCATGCCTGTGTTACTGCGGCAGGCTTTGCTCTAAGATAGAAAGGGTGCTGCTTGACTGAGGGCTTGTAGCTTTAAATAAGAACAATTAAAGTGTATTTGATGTTTGAAACATGCACGCTTGTTCTCTGTATTGACTTTTAAAATCTGCCAAGCTGAGACTATTGAACCCGTCAATGGGCTCATGTGATGATTATAGACAGGGACACAGTGACTTTATTTTGAAAATATACAGTAAATGCTCATTCTGGTAACTCAATTTTAAGATCAATACTGTTCAATTATTTAGTGTTTTATCCTTATGGGTAGTACAGAGAGTACAATTGTGTGTAACGGAGGAGGGATGCTCTACGTGTATTTATCAGACACCGCACACTGTATGACAGACTGGGGCTCACACTTGTTAGGCAGCTTTGAACACATTTTAAAGAGATCACCCTGACTCAGGCCTGACTCATCCTGGGAGTTGCGTTTCCCTCTGACCGGCGGCAGAACCAGCTCTCAGCCATTCCCACCAGGCGTGGCTGAGATGTCGGCACTGGGTGGAGTGCGGGGACCTCAACCTCATCACGGCAAGGTGACAGTGTAGGGTGGCATTACCTCAGGCATGGAGCAGTTCCTGGGATACTGGTCCCAACAGCTCTTTGTTAGCGTGGCCTTAGCCGAGCGAATGTGCTGGGGAACTGGAAAGAAAACTGGGACAAGTGACTAGCAGACAGGTGATCCACGAACAGTCAGATTCAGGGAACGGGTTTTGTAGGTTTTTCTGGGAAGCAGTAGGAACTGACCCTTCTCCTCACACTTACACTGGAATGGAAGCTGTAATGCAAAGGTCTCTGCAAGAGGCATTTCGCTGACATTTTATGTCCCAGGGATTTTCTGTGGGACAGCATTGTCACTAAATATTTAAGAACATTATGCAAGAAAATACACACTGCCATTACAACATAATACAGCAGCTGCCATCAGTATTTCACAGGCAGCCTTGGCATAAGCTAGAGCTCGAGGATTTCTTGACATTTTTTTTTGGCTTGCTGTTCATCATCAATTAATTAGAACGTGTAACTTGGAACTGAGTTCTTGCTTAAGGACACCCAGAAGCCAGCGGCACTAGTCATTTCATGGTTTTATACCTCCTTTTCTCCAGCTGTACAATATTCAGAAGAGTATTTTGTATCATATGGAAGATGTGAGCTTTTTACCAGTATTTGGAGGAGGACGATTTTCTATACATTAACTACATCTTATATTTGGAGTAGCACAGATCACTTTGAAAGTATTAAGTTTGTACTCAGTGCTGTAAAAAGTAACACTTAATTTTAAGAATGATTGATTGTTCTTACCACTGAAAAGGCAGGAGTGAGTGGTTATGCTCTGGATTAAGAGCCCCTGGAAAGGAATTTGCTGGACTGTAATTTGAGAACATGGGACAAATGGGAATATATTGATATTATCCGCAGAGTGCACATCTGCCCTGCTGCCTATTCAGCACAAGACTGCTCACGCAGAGCCAGCCGACTTGGACTCGCTGGGCAGTTTTCTCCTTTGGCGCTGGGCGCTGGTTCTTTCCAGAGGCTCTGTGTTTCTGTGCACCACCCGGCACCCAGCACCACAGGCGGGTCCTTCAGGGATCCTCGGCAGAACGATGGCACGACAGAGGCACTGTTACAATCAAAACTTTGTTTTAACCTGCACCCTCTGCAGATCGGGCTGTTTTAACACATTAACCGTAACTTGTGCTCAAGGCACACATACAAAACCCGACCCCCTGGGGAAGGAGCCGAGGGCAGAGGCGTCCCTGACCCCTGAGGACCATTGGCCCCGCCATGGCTCCCCTCTCAGTGAGTGCCCACAGGCGTCGCTCATGCATCCGGCTCCGCAACACACGTTGTTCTGGTTGGCCCAGGTGACCGGGACTCCTTGGGAGGAGAAGTGGGTAAGTGAGCAGCTCGCCCACCACTGATGGCTGCCTGCCCCACAAAATGGCGCCATGGCAGCTGGGAGCAGGGGGCACGGGGTCACCCTGCCTCATACCAAAAATCCTCCCACCAGTCACACTGCCTCATATCGAAAATCCTCCCATTTTATTTAGATGCAAGTCAATTTAACATCTGTTTAGATCAACATCAAAAACTCCTCAAAAAGAGGAGCCAGGACTTCACCCTCTGTGACGCTGCTGCTACTGTGCAGTCTCCTTTTCCCCAACATCTGTGTTTGCACAATACGGTATTCTCCAGCACCCCCCCCCGCCCAAGATTACTGCAAATAGATTTTGAATATAATGTAAATCTGCAATGAAGGCCTTGCAGCATTTTCTATAAGCGATCAGACTCTGAATTAAGTCTAATTCACCCTGGGAATTCATTCCACTGTAAAACCTTCATTACTGAAAACACCTTAAAGATTATTACTGTTTCTCCATTGATTTTATGGATGACGGAATCCTTGAAATTTTGTGGCTGAGGTCTGGAATGGACTTTTTCTCTCCTTTGGTTAGCAGCAGCTACAAATTGTATAATTCATGTCTGCACAGTGAATAAATATGATTGTGTTGAACAGTAAATTGCAGTTAGGAATCAATACATTATATCCAAGAGTGTTTATGGAGAATGTCTCCATCCCCTCTGAAATGATGTCATATAGCTGTATTCCTCCCCCCTCCCCACCGCTGTTCTCGGATTTACTGTTGTTTGTTTGCAGTTCGTTATGTGCAACAGTTCTGCTGGAATTTGCTAAAGAAAATTATTAGGACATTCCTTTCTCTGTTAGTATTGTACTGAACTGCTCTCAGTGAAATCCCAGGGCCGACAAATTGAATGAGTTTATAGATGTCGGTAATCTCTGTCTAGAGACTACCAATCTCCCTCCTATTAAACCACAATACTCACACAATTAATTGATCAGTTAAGGAGGAAAAAATCAGTCCTGCAGTTCACTCAATCTATCTTTTCTTATAACTACTTCATGCATACTTAAAATAGAAGGAAATAATTTTCTAGTTAAAAATCTTCCCAGGCCAATGGATTATTCTGTCAACTATTATAAGGATATTAGTAACTTTTTTTAAAAAAAGAACAAATTAAAAGCACAGTGTAAATCAGTGTCACAGGATAAATACAGATTGTACGGAACTATGGAATGAAAATAAATTAAAAAGTGCTTTGTCATACCACTTGATCTTAGCAAACAGATGCATATTTTCGATCTGTAATACACCTTCTGAATATTGTTTCATATTAAATGATAATATAGAAATATTGTGTAGCTGAGCAGTAGGAGAGAGCAAGAAGAGACAAAAAGCACGTCAAAAGAGATGGTGTAGTTATGAAGCCCTGCCCCATTGAAATAATTGTGAATTTGCAGTTTGTTTCAGTAAAACCAGGACTACCAGTGCTAATCCTAAATGTGATCAAGAAAAAAACATTCCTACTGACTTCATTTGAGCTGAATCACTTGCCTTTCTAAAGGGAAAGTAATCCAGCTTTCACAGGGCCAAAAAAAATTCGAGAAAAGATTTTGACAGATAATGATAGTAAGCTGGGAAAGAGATCATGAATGCAGTGCTTCGTGTCTCATTGGATGCCTGGAGTACAAAATCTTTTTTTCAGGAATAAAATGCTATGATAGCTGCCAAGTATAAAAACTACCTGTGCAGAGCATCCCCCAGAAACTTCCATTTTAAGTCATCCAAACCTTCCAAAATAGCTGTCAGGTTAAATGAATTATTAGCCCTAAGACAAGAAAGTTCTTTGCCTTTATTACTGAAAAGAACTATTTTTTCTTGTTTAAAGTTATGTTTGTATTATGTGGCTACATGGAAACCTACTTTACTCTGCTATACTGAATTATTAATTTAAAATCTAAACACTTCCTTTTGGTTATTGTATTTTTTCATCACAGAATTTTCACTGAAAATGATTTTCAGGCACCTCTTGAGTTCAAACAGTTTAGGTGAAACAAATGCAAGATTAAATAGTCTTCTGCTTCTTTTCTAATTCTAAGGTTTACATTTGTAATGCTAATACTCTAATGGAGTTGGCTGCTCCTTGTCACAACAGTTTCTCCTTCGGGTCAATAATTAATTATCATATCTTCATTGACTTGCAGGACAAAACATGAGTCAAAATCACTAGGGTACAACTAGTGCCGTGGCTAGTGTTAGAAAAATTGCTGAGGAATTTGGTTACTTGAAATTGCTACCCAAGAACTAATGCACTCCATCCAGCATGTGCAGTGTTAAAGAATCAAAGAGCCAGAATTAGTAAAGGAATTCAATGCCTATTACCAAGATGCTGCAGGACTTGACACCCGAGATCACTCCAAACCTAAGCAAGACTCCTAGGCTTTTCACACGGACAGAGGAAGGTAAGGGCTTCCAAAGGGCACTTCAAAACCCCTGCTTGCTGAGCTGAGCGCTGCCTATAACTGGTCAATAGCAAGCACTAAACTGAAACCAGGTCTCTAGATAGATTAGTTAGTTGGATAGATTTATATCGCAAGTCTGTCCAGAGGTAAAAATACAGAGTTGGGTTTCTGCTAAACTGTCCTAGAAAAAAAAATATCCTGTCTCAACCAAATCCTGCAGTGCGCAGGTGTTTCATTCATCCATACCAGTTCGAATAGCATCAACATGCATTTTACATACCCAGAGACAAAAGGTACTAAGTATTGTTGCTTATTCAGTATGTCTCTCTCATGCTTGCCCAGTCCTGATTTTCCCTGCAAAGAAGGGCCGTATAGGAGTTGCCGTGCACATTAAAAAGATATTGGAGCAGCATGGAGTACTCTTCTGGAAAACTCTTCCTTCACTGGCTCAGCAGCAACCCCCTGGCAGTTTCTTTCTTTCTTTCTTTTTGTTTTCAAATCCAAACTTTGTTTCCCCCCCTTTCTGCTAAGCTTGCAAGCCTTCCAAACAATACCATTTTCAATAATTCACTAAATAATATCTAATGTCTTAAAACTTTTATAGCACTTCAGGTTTGCAAGCTGGAAGAGTTTTTACAGCCTCTGAGGCTGCCACAAATCAGAGAATTCATTATACAGCAAAATACACTCTCAAATTGAGACTGTTCTTGAAAACAAGCCTATTTTTTCTGCAATGATAGTTGCAAAATAACTGGAGGTTTTAAGCCAAATGGACTCCTTCACCTATGAAATAAGAAATGTCTGTGTTAAATCATTTTCCAGACAGACATAGTAGTGGAGAAAGAGTTTCCACTGCCCTCTTTCACCAAAGTGACCTAGTCAAAGATTCATTTTTAATCAGTTATGGAGTGGCTGGAAAGGCTCAGGTTACTGCAGATCAGCTGGTTCTGACAGTGCTTCAGCTTGTCCCTGGGTGACCCTTGCTATTCCTCTAGTAAACTATTCAGAAAAGTTTCTCCCCAAAAATCTTTAGTTTAGGGTGGGGGAGATGCACTCATGGCCTGAAATATCAAAAGCAGAGTTTAATCACCAAAAAAAAAGCTAAAGAAATATAAATGGAAATGAAAAGTAACCCTGGACTTAATGCTGTTCTTTGCTCCCTCTTCTCTTGTGCAATATCAGGAAGAGTGTGATTGCATTTCTGTGCTCCAGCCGAGCTGCTTCTAGCAAACAAAGGCAGCCAGAGTAAGGCACTGGGGATGCCAGATATTTTGGGCAGAGGCAGAATGACGAGTGGATGTCTTGTGGCAAGGCAAATTGATAACATTTCATTATTTTACTGTACTTTATAATAGAAACTAAAATAAGTTTTGGTTGTCTATTAAGCAAGCCCAGAAAATATGGTAGGCTTTAAGCTCTCTGGGCTTCTTTGTTGCTCTTTTCCTTGAAGGTTTGTAATCCCTATCAAAAAATCCAAGATTTGTCCTGATCAGGAGAAATTCAGACTCCCTGTGTGAAGCTGCCAGGTTCTGTCCACTTCCCAATCAAAGTTAGGAGAGGGCAGTTCGCAGAGGTTATACCTGGCAAGGATTGCTAAAGGCTTCTCAGTCGAAGATACCACCGAAGTGGGTGTTAAGCAGGTGAATGAGACAGTGTGTCACACCCATGCTTGCATCGAGTTAAAGGCTGGATCCATTTAACATTAAAGAATGGGAAGGCTTATGCTCTGATGGAGGAACACTTGTGAGCTGTCAGCCTTGGATCTAAGAAAATGCTTTTGTTGCAGTAAAGATTTCCCTGACTTTCACAGCATCCCTGCGCTGTCCACTGCACCTCTCCCGTTTTGTTAATGCCCATGTTCTTTTGTCTTTTCCTTCAAACCAGAAATAGACATCTATTACTTATGTGAAGAAGGGTCAGGTTTTTTTCTCTTGATTTTGCAGCTGCTATAAAGAAAATCTTTTCGTGTCTTCTCCTTTACAATATACCTAACATATACTGATTGCTTTTGGCAAAATCACGTTAGCACAATCTCACTACATTACTTTGCTGAGTGTCTCTACATTACAGGAGATCTACTGCCATTAAGAGAGAGAGAGGAAAAAAAACCCCAAAACCCACAGTCATTTGGTTTAAAATAGGGTGGGAGATGAAAACACTTCACATTGCTCTTACAGACTTAATTCTAGTTCCCTGGGAACATTTCCTTTCACTTCTGCTGAAGATAGATGGGCTTTCTTACTCTTCTACTAAGTCCTCAACAATCAAAAGTCTAAATAACAGAACTGTTAAGTAACACATGATGAACTAAATAATTTGCTTACTGGAGGGCTTCCTAAGCAGAGCTTTTTCTGTCTGAAGATTAAAGGCTGTCAGTGTACTTCAAAATCTGTTGCTTTTCAAGCTCTCCCTTGCCAGGAATACATCTGGTTCATCTAACTGACTGTAAATGTTGAGCTTTAATTGCTTGCTGGAAAGACTGCATGACAAATCTACAATCCAGATTCCTTATTTAAAGAACTTCCTGAATATCTTTATTAAGGGGGGGGGAAAAAAATTCTCACTTGATCTCATGGCTTTCCTTTTTTACATACTGCATCAAAAGAAGAACAACAACAAAGTCAGATGCCTTTGTTGTCTTCCATTCTTTATTATTCTACACTTCAGCTCTTATAAAAATTAGATGTATGGGCATATTTTTAAGCGTATAAATATATATTGTCAAGAAAATTATTTTGTCATTATGATGCACTTATTTGGTACCAATCCCAGAAGGGGGAGAAGGAATTGAAATATAAAAGTACTCCACAGGGTAGGAAGTTCAAAATATTTTCTAATATATGTGCTTACAAATGAAATGCTTGTGTCAGGGAGACTGGAAAATCTCCATTGCAGAACTTCAAAGGAACTGCTTCTAAACACAGACCACAGTACTCAAATTTAAAGAAGGTGTAAGGGCCTGTAAGTCCAATTTCAGCTGTAGACAAGGTTTTAGAACAAAATTTGAAGGGGAAAAAAAATATCCCAGCACTAACCTTGTTTAATATTGGCAACTAACAACACTGGCAAATACATGAGGTGTATGGCTCATGGCTAATGAGATGAGTGAGAAACTCAGGAGGCAGTGCCCATGGAACAATCTGAATCACACACAAAGAAATGAACGACCCACGCACTTAAGGACGGAGCGGTGCTGAGACGTAATGGTAAAAAGGCAAGGTCAGGCACTCAAGTGCCATGTGGTGGCACTGCATCAGCTGAAAGTCACAAAAAGAAAGACCTGCAGGGGTTAGATGCCCTTAGGAACGACTGTGACTGTCTGTGATCCAACTCTTGGGATGTTAGACGAAACCACAGAAATGTCTATCTGCTATATTTCCAGTGACTAGACTGTCTCCTCCCCTATGAAGACAGAATGGTAGAAAGCACACGGGGCTGCTTTTCCATATCTTTACTCAGTTTTTATTTAGGCAACTGCCTGTTGCTTCTCTGAGCAGAAAATAGTCTTAGGTAAAAACTTAGCCTATTGCTCACAGTGCAGCTCTGCAGCCACTTTCAGTTTTGCGTGTTGTAGCCCTCCCTTCTCATACATACGAACATTTTAGTACTTAGAAAGTTATGGAAGAATTGCCTGAATTTGCCCTCATCTTGACCAGATATCTTCAGAGATTTAATTCATGCATTTTAGCACAAGATGGATTACAGCAATATGCTTGTGGCTGAGCTCTCAGAGGTAGGTGTTGGTAAACTACAAGCAAAATGTTGCTGTCAAACACTTGACACATACAAAGCACCAAGGGTCTGATTTTGTCAGTTTTATGTTGGCTGTCTGTTAAAGAATGAAAAGAGTACAAAAACAGCCCAGAACAACCAATGTCACAAAACCCAGATCTATGAATTAGAAGGCACAAGGATCAAATAGGTCATAATGCCCTTTCCTACTTACCCATCTTCCCTTTTACAGTTATGTCCTGCAACTAACTCTGTGGACCATGCTGCCCATGCAGCCATGGGGAAATCTTGCTCCTGTCTGCATCAGTGACAAAATTTGGCCAACGGCAATATGTCATTTGGAGACATCGAATTTGATTCTTGTCTCAGTTACACAGTAGTAATACAAAAGTACATGGAAGTGCATGAAAATTATTACCTTTCCTATAATTCTCTCATTACAATTCACAATGGTTAAATTTTCAGTGTGTTTCCTACCACCTTTTCCTTAAACAGGCTTTCTATCTGACAATGCTAGTCTTCAAGTGACTTCTCATATAAAAACTATTCATAAAAACTATTTACAGACTAGAGAACTTATTTGCCAAATTAGTTGTTTCCCAGCCTTAGGAAGGGAGGAGTAAAATAATGCTGCTGTATACTTCTGTAAATTGAGATTAGCATGAAATATGTTATTTAATGCAGACCGAAAAAAAAAAAAGATTGGTGGAATATGTATGAAGTATTCCAAATAATTGCTTGATTGTGATGCTAATATGAAAGAAGAGGGCTTACATTTCTCTCTCGCTTTCTCCCTCTTTTGTGTGCATGTGTGTGAATTTCAAGACCTTTTCTGAAAGCATTTCCAGTTTCTAGTCATCTTTAATTTACCGGTATTCAGAAACACAAGGAGGAAGGAAAGGGAGAAAAAGAAAGGTATGTTTAAGCTTCAAAAAACTCACCAGAAAAAGATGAATGCCCAATTTATCTCCAAAATGCAATACCATTTGATGTCAGATAAAAGGCTGGATTTTCATTTACTTTGTTAATCATAAATACAATGAAGAGGGGAGAATATCTTTTTTAATTATTTCATTTCATCACAAGTGTGATTTCAGTGATGCAGATCATAAAAATGCATTCACTGAGGTGAATTAAAACTCTCTTACTTACATACTCCAATAAAATCACCAGAGCAAATTGTTTTATTGAGTTCTCTTTACCAGCTACTCATCCCCTCTTGGAGGCAGTGATCTGTATTTCTGTCAGACACTGATCTCCAAGTGCAGTTAGAAGTATCAAGGACAGCTGGAAAAGGAACTTGCTAAATAAAATGTAGCAATAATAAACATAAATGAATACTCGTATATAATCACGGATGATCATGAACAGTGAGGTCTGGCGTTGCGTTGGACTGTTAAGAGGACATCACCAATAGGTGATGGATGAAGGTTATTATGAGGCTGGTGAAACACTGGAACAGGTTGCCCAGAGAGGTGGTAGATGCTCCATCCCTGGAAACATTCAAGGTCAGGTTGGACGGGGCTCTGAGCAACCTGATCTAGTCGAAGATGTCCCTGCTCATTTCAGGGGGGGTTGGACTAGATGACCTTTAAAAGTCCCTTCCAACCCAAACTATTCTATGATTTATGGATGCTGCCACATCCCTGTTACCCTCATGCTAGGTGTTGCTGTCAGCAACATGGAGTAGGTGTGGTTCATGCAAGTCTACCATCAGATAGTGGAATTTCTAAAATTTGGGGAATCCCATCCTCAAACATTTACAAGAAACCACAATTCCCCACTTACAAGGAATGAGTCTGGAGAAGTGGGGGAAACTTTAACAGACAGGAAAAAAAGAACAGATCATTAACTTGGAAAATACAGCAAACTAAATGAATTAGTCAAGTACAGCTCAGACAGGTAACACTATCTCCGCAGGTCTTTGTCCCTCCCCATGCACTGAACTCCACTTGCACACAGCTGGCAGTGGGGAATGCAGTCCTGAGGCAGCTTTGGACTGGTCTGCCACAAATCTTTTGTGAAATGTTGTCTCCTCCAATTCTAGGAGTCCACTTTCCAAAGCAGTTTTTTTCTCAGTGACTACACAGAAACAGCCTTATGTGAATTCACTCTTCTCTGCTGTAGCCTCTGCAGCTGCAGGGGAAGGCTCCTTAGTGACACATCCTCCTCAAGGAGCCCTGTGTTATCTGTGCCACACTATCGCTTCTGTTTTTCATCATAGTGCAGAAACACCATTTGAAGTAACGTATAAAAACATCTCTGTGTCCTCACTGGATGAGACACCATCCTTACCAGAGACTGCGTTGTTTCCAGCTCTGAGACCAAAACTGCTTTCTCAGCTTGAACCAACTGCTTAACCAGTTTCATATAATTTTTGCAGATATACTGGCTCACAAAGCATCACTGGAGGGATTTGGTGCTTAATAGAAAGAAGATGCTTCAGTCCAGACTCCCAGTGCTTGAAGCACAGGAAAGGGCATCTCCACCTCTGTAGTTTTTGCTTACTAGTTCTGGGCGGTGGTAGAAGTTCACCTGCTAATGCAGATGAAGAGCTTTTGAGATCATTCCTCTCTGATCATCAGTGCAGAGGGGCAAAGGCCTCCTTACCCTGCTGTAGCTTTGGTCCACAGGGCTTATAGGTATTGCTCAAATGGAAGGCAACAGTGAAGGATCACAGAAGGATCAATGCGTGGAGATACAACTCCAAGAAATCAATCTGCAAAAGGTCTGAGGGAATCTGCTTATTTCGCTGTATGTTCATTTTCTGATATTCATATAGGGAATAGCCAAACAGCATGTTTAGAAATAAAATCCCCATGGAAAGGCCAATTATGTTCTGTTTATATCTAAAGAAAGGTATGGATCATTGAATGAATAGCAGGATTTTGAGTGAGAATAAACAACTAATAGTTTTTCCTCCTGTAACTTTCTCTCACTGTAGCCACACCACATTCCTAATGTTAACACTGAGTTTAATCCTACTAAATCCTCGCTTACAGGAGTAAGCCTTTAGTTATGCTGTTAAGTAACACTGTGTAATCAAATTAGTGTTTTGATGGCACAGATCTGAAAGCCACCAAAAGCAGGTACTGGGAAACCGAGGAGCTGCTATCAATGTTTTCTTATGTCGCTTCTGTGGCTTATCTGTTCAAAGAACAGAATGGTGAATTAATAAAAACATCAGCTTGTTAGCAACCTCTGCATTTACTTTGGAAACTGGAATGACCTGAGGACCAAAGCATCTGTCTGATGTTTTCAGCTGCTGCTCTTCAAAATGCTCTCAGGTTCGGTAAAACGCTGCTGCAGTCAGTAACCCCTGGGGCTGTGCCTTAGGGTTCAGAATTTGCCTGTCCACGTGGCATTACAGCACCTCTTCTATGGCGTGCAAGAAGTCCCAGCACGCAAGTCTATTTGCCATACTTTACTTCAGAAGCATTGGGCTTAGAAGTCTTTGTGAACAAACTGTGTTCACAGAAAGTCCTATCCTTAAGCAGCCCTTGGGCTGCATTGGCCAGGACACGGCCCCAGCCCACCCATGGGAGCCAGCAGTTTCCCTGCCAGCTCTGCAGGGTGAGGGGCTGCTTGTGTGCCCCTGGGTGATGGTGCTGCAATGAGGTGCTCTTCTTAAAATTCATTTGTTCTAAAAGGAAATTCTAAGTCTACTTCAACTACAGCAGGTTTTTTTGCCTTTTTGCTCTGTCAGGGATGTCCAAACTCAGAACGCAGTATGCGAACGTCGCTCCCATCCCCCAGAATTTAGTGTTTTATTTAAAATCACAAATTGGATAAGCCCACATGAGGTTTCTCTCACTAACATACAGCATAGTAGAGATTTGCAAAATCGGTATGAAAAGAATTCCTGAAGCTACTAGTTGTTTTTATTAATCTGGGCTGGACCTGAGCATGAAAGGCTTCCCAGGGCCTGCTGAGCTGTCTGTCGGCAGATTTTCAGGGACGGTGCTCTAGAGAGGGCACGCTGGCACAACAAAACCTGCTCACACAGCGACAGCAGCTCACCGCTATGGTTTTTTTCCCTGTGCAGGCGGCAGGGATGATGCGTTTCATGGATCAATCACTGCGGGCTGACGTTCTTCCATAAAGCAGATTATCTCTGTGTTGCCAAAGAAGAAACGCAAGTGGACTTCTTTTTTTTTTCCTCCTTTTTAAAGCACAGATCCAGACGCACTGAGCGGAGATTTTGTTCTACTGTGGTGCACTGGTGTACAAAGTCACAGCTCTCTCATGCAAAGTCAGGATGATGCTCTAGGGATTGTTTTAACAGGCCGATCCGGCTCCCTGAACACTGGGTTCGCATTGCTGCTGCATTACAAGCTTGACTAATACTGACGAGACATGTCCCGAAATTATCACTGAGCAAATACAAATGGGAAGATGTTGTGCTGTTCTCTGAAGACTCAAAATAAGGCACACTTTGAACACCTAATTTAGCGGAAAGTATTACAAATAAGAGAGGCAGGAAAAATACATGAAGTGTAGCTTTCTGCTGCTGGAGTTTGGAATGAAACATGCCAGGGGTGTACACTGCAAAAGGACCAGGCAATAATGACTGGGGAAAGAAAGCAATTCGAGAGGGAGACAATTAAAAAACCCCCCAAAATAAAACCACACATAAGCAAATATTCACAGCTTGTGAGTTTATAATCAACAAAAGCAAATCAGGACCTGCCTCTGAAAATTCTGCCAAGGCATCGCAGTGGCTGCACCATAAATACAGTGGAGCTGAACTGGGCTTTGTTAGAATGAGACTTTGGGTGGGCTAAATGGTCCCCTGGAGATGTCCTTTCTTCTATGCTATCATTATACAGGCTGCCTTCATTAGGGACAAAGTTTATAGCTGTTGGTCCTCTGGTGATTGCCTGGAGCTTTGTAGGAAGAAGAGTATTATGGCTCTGAGCACAGGTGCCATGCATTCAGGAGCTGTGACTGAGGGAGATTTATCTGACTACTCATTAAGGTAATAGCTATTGTAAATAGTCCTAGGAAGGACCCACTGCAATAGCAGGGGATTGGGATACCCCGGAGGGTATGCTGGGGGCTAGGAGAAGTAGCTCAAGAGTTTTGGCTTTAGGAAGAAGTGCAAAACATACTGAGGAATCTTTTACTTGAACTCTGTCACAGGAATGAACGTGGAAAATTCTGCTGTATTTATGAAACACAGCAGAAACTCCTCACCATTAAGCATAAGCAGGTAAAGTTACTACCTGTGCCAGCTGAGGGGTCTGTTCATCTCCCAAAGCAGAGCCCATTGCTGACAGCAGCAAAATGTTCACTGACTGTAGTTATACAAATTTGGCTTTTATTGTAATTAATTTTCAGGCAAACCATAAATAGATGTATAACATCTCAGCAGATGCATCCTCAAAAGGGTAAAATACATTAAAAGAAAAGCATTCAAGATACAGTCAGTCTGGGCCATGAATTGCAGCATTAGCCAAAAATTTTCTTTTGTTAATATTTAGTTCTCCCCCACCCCCTTATTTACAAACACACTTGGTGGGTTTTCTAATTAACTTGTTCATTAAAAATTATTTTCTAGACAGTTTATGCTAACATAGTTCAGCCCGTGAATTCGCCGTGACTGCTATTGCTTTAGGCACTCATCAGTTGCTCTGCGCGATGGGTAGCCCGTATCGCACAGCATCGTGTCTGCTCTGTAAGGAGCCACCTCCACGGTTCCCCGGGAGCCCTCAGGGTAGATGGTGGGCCCTCACTGGGGAAATACTCCCCAAGAAACCAGCTTCTGGTTCCGCAAAATCCTCAGTAGGAAAAAAAGATGCTTGTATAAATATTTACAGAAAACAAGTAAAAGGGACAACGACTCATGAATACAAAGTGAATTCTCTGTTTTCATCAAATAGTATCCACAAATATTTTCTTTCCATCTCTCCCATAGAGATTACTTTAACTAAGAAAACTCTTTTCCATTTGTTATCAGAGAAGAGATACTACAAAGACTAATAGGAAAATTATCAGGAGATTTGAAGAAGAAAAGTAAATAACTCTAAATTGCCTTCATATTTGCTTGCTCCATCTCCATCCATTAATAATAAAAAAATAGCCTCTGTGAACATTTAGGATATCCCCAACCAGTCCAAGTGTTTGTTTTTTTTTTTTTTCCCCTTTTGATTTTCCCAGATCATTTGAAGTTTTCACCAAGAGAATAGACCTCCCACCACTTTCCCTTATCTTAATACATGTTAATTAAGAAATTCACCCGATATTAATGTATTGTATTAAACTGTGTGGGGGTTTTTTTTGTTTTTTTTTTTTTTTTTTTAAAGATAGGGTACAGTTTGATACCTGGACAACAACTACTTGGCTGGGGTGGCTCCGGCAGACAAGTACTGTGCTCTCTAACTGCTATTTGGCAACAGAAGTGCATTCTTACAACTGCAAAATGACTCTGCTCCGTACCATTGCAACCATTTCTGACTGCAAAAGCCAGCACGCAAAACCAGAGGGCTAACCAAGGGTGTCTGAAGAATACGGTCTTTAATGTTCTTTGTTCTTTCCTCTGGAAGCTTCACTTTATATTCTCTATTATGTATTCATTGGGAAGGATCAAAATCTATTATTTTTCCACATGCTGAGTAGGAGTCACAGGGTAGCTTTTCCCAAGCTCCTGAAGAATCTTAAAGCCCCTTTCCCTGCCTGGTTGTTTCGCAGCGCAGGCAGCAACAGTCCTGCTCTTCCTACATCTTCCCTGCCAGCTGCCGTGGCAGCCCATGGACCCCTCCATGGCAGGGGCTGCCTGACCGTGACGGACGCCCTGGGACATGCCAGAGAGTACCACCACACCTGGGATGGTCCTTGCGACCCACCAGCAGCACTTGGCAAGATGCACCAGGTCGCCTGCTGGCCTCTCTGGTGTTCTCAGGTGCTGGCTGTGCAGGCCCAGCAAGTCAAAACTTGTAATTTAACTTCTTAAATTTCCCCCCACCCTGTGTTAATTTTTAGCCACTAGTTCAGCTAAGTGAACCATTAAAAGTGAAACAAACTGAGCTGAGCGACAAATTAAGATGTGCCTCAGGCAGCCAACACGGTTCTTTTTTAACTTCCATCTGTCGAGTGCTGGCTTCTGAGGTAAGTGACAAAAAAGCACCTTTGCTTACAAGCAGCTTCTCACTCCTGCTGACGGGTGGCCTTACGGAGGAAGAGGAGGGAGAGACCGTACAGGCTACGGATCTTGAATCTAGTACTCGGGCCTTCTGAATCTGCTGGCTGATTTGGGAACTACATGGAAGGGGGAAATAATAAATCAAAATTTAGATAACATAGATATCTGGAAAGCTGTCTTGGATGAGGGTATTAATTTTCCCTTTAAAGAAAACTAGCAAGGGGCTGAGCCAGAATACTTGAGCTTAACTTTCATCTTTAGGCAGGAGAGAGAGATTCTCCAAAATGCAATGTGAAACATCCAGTGTAGACATTAAAACAGAAGGCAGTACAAATACACTCCTAATACCCAACAAAAGAGCGAGGACATTTGTGGAAGTATTATTATTTACTGAGTTGTGGTCCCAGTTAGAAAAAGGAGACTAGAAACACAGCCCCTTCCCTGAAGACTTTACAACTAAGAGTGTTTTTTAGCAGTATGGAAATCAATGCATCCCTCCATTGCTCATGGCAAATGTAGATGCATTAAAAAAAATTACTAACTGACAATCTAAAAACATTGGAAGTGTTTCACTGGCAGCATGAGATATACACCATTTTGGGTTTTAGAGAGTCATGTAGGGCTCAATTTTTTTTCACTTTCCTGCAGCTCGGGAAACCGAAAGCCTCTGACAGCAACAAATGAAGGACTCTAAGGGCTTTGTGGGAGCTGGGGAGGGCCAGCTGATTAATTCTCCAAAAGAAAAAAAAAGATTCATTGAGATCATCGGTAATAACGCCACCCGAAGTTTGCCAGCAAAGGCATCTTTTAATAGGTATATGATAGTAAAACGACTTCTGGTGGATCAGGGGTATTTCTCCCCAGGAACATTGCTCACAAGATGATGGCGATCCCGAGACCAGCCCTGACCTGGAGGGTGCTTTGCAGTTCGTAGGCAATGCTCAGCACACTGTGGGATTAGGCTCTGGAGGAGAAAGAAAGAGCAGCAAGGGAAGTGCCACAAGTGCAAACTCATTATGGTATAGCATTTGTGCCAGATTTTTGTTTAAATTGGTCTCCCTCTTAATTTCTCAAGTATTAGAAAGAAACCTCAGTGCAAATGAGATTCAGCTCTCCAGGGCAGGGTACTACTTTTAACAAAGCCACCTGCAAGGGTTACTCAGTGACTGATGAACAGGCCTCTTAGGAAGACAGAAGGATTACATTGCAGGCTGGTTCACCCCCTTCCCAACAAAATAAAAGTGAGTTTGGGTACAGGGAGTTTATTATGAACATTTGCATCTAGAAGTGAATGCCTGCCAATGTATCTGCTCTACCGTGACCTTTCCTAACTTGTGTTTTTTAACTGAATCTTTTAATCTTAGCTATTTTTTTTTTTTTTTTTTTTAAAAGTGCCTGGTGTGTTCATGTGTGAGCGCTTCTATAAAAGCTGGAAAGCCATTCACAGGTTAGTGAATGAATATGCATAGTAAAAAAAAAAAGATATGACAAAGCAGGCAGAAAAAAGAAAGTACTTCTAACATATATAAAGATGATAAACTGTTGGAAGCTCTTAACTATGACAGTCTGGCTTAAAGGTCCTGAAACAGCCAGTTCTGGGAGCTGGAAAGCGTACCAGGGAAGGACACCTCTATATGGATCCTGTTTCTTAGGCCATTTCCATAAGCGTTTTCCACAGCACGTTCCAGGAGGAGCTGGAACTGGATGGAATATAGTCAGAATTTATGCCCTACATTCTTAGTTCAGGAATAATATGTGCTGTCATTTTTTGAACCTGTAAATGGAAACAAAAAATACAACAGGTTTCTTTAATAAAAATTTCCAATTTTTTAAAAAAGTGATTCTACAGAGCTGAATTATATGTTTGAAAGAAAAATAATAAAAAAAACCACAAACCAAACCCAATCCAAACAGAGTTCAGGGTTGGGCTTCATTTGAGGTTAAAATTACAAAAGTGGAAAGCTTGTTTAGTACCCAAAAGACTTTTCTCATATATAGACTTGCTGCAAGTTTATCTCAGGCAAAGAACTTTTAGTGAAACATGATTTCAAATGCTTCTCTCAAACAACGCATTTCATAATTTCAGAAAGAGGCAAAGATTAACAACAGGGTAAATAGGAGGATCTTTGTCTCTGTGGTTGGCTTTTCTGAGACTTACTCCTTGAGTAGAATTTAATTTTGTCCTTTCATGTCCCTGACATGTATTCCAGATTTGCCAGCCAAGAACTCCAAATTTGGCCTCTGTGGTACCTGGATTTTCTGAATTCAGATACCCTTCCTTTTACATTAGTTTCAATATGCATGTTCTGAAAAAAAATTATTTTTACATCCATTCCTTTAGTTATAGATTGAAACTCAGCTACTTGGCCACAGCTTTGCCTGACCGCAGCAATGCCGATCGTTTCCAGCATCTGTGGTAGGACTTGTAATACTACAGCTGTAGCAGAAAGCCAAAGTACCAGAACAGACATAAACACACCTGAGAGATGTAAAGTGAGCACAGTTTATCTGCGACAATACCCATGCAATACTGAATGCTGGAAAATACCTGAAAATTCACTAGGGAATTAGTTCTTTTGACTTGTTTCCTAATGCATCACAACTTTTTCTCACTAGCTTGTAATGGTTATTCACCGACTAGGCAAAAACCACTCCAGGAGATATTTTGCACGAGATCTCATCTGAGGATAGCGCTACGTAGAGATATTTTTTATTGGTTTCAACATAACCCTGCATTGTATACGATTATTAAAACACTTTCTATATGTTGAATTGAGGCAGATTTTGTTGCTTGGATAGGGAAAAAAATTGTTCAGAGCAACATCAGCTCTACTGGTTGTGCTGAAATATTAAAAAGTATAAATTATTTATATACAGACTGAGACAGAGAAGAGAGATGAGTTCTTCAGAACATTACATGTATAAATTATATACAATGCTTGATTCAAGAAGAAGTTTAATTTGTTAGAAAACATCCGCCTGAACTTACTTAATTTCATTGTTCTCTTTTTAAAATCAATGTTAGCCAATGTTTAGAAGAACAATATTGGAATCTTAGCTCAACACTTTGAAAACAGAAAAAGAGTCCCATCAACTATAGACATTGTCTCCCTCTCGCTATAACAAAAACAATTACATTTATTGAAGATGAAGATGTGCCTTGAACAAGAGGGAACACAAGATTTTTATTGTAGCAATAAAGACCTTCGTCAAATAATTTCTAAGATATTATTTCAATATTTGAGTTCTGAGCATACTGTGTAGGACAGCTGCAGAGTAAAATGTTACCACAGTAAAGTCCCAGATCTTTATGGCTCTTCGTGAAGTTTTTATTTAATTATGTTATAGACCAAGCACTGCTTTAACAGCACAATTGCCTAATATATATATATTAAAAAAAAAATCTACAAAATCTTTCCTAACAGCATGGTTTGTTCTACTTAAAGAGTGGTCTCTTCTGTTCCTTTCATCCAGGTTTTCTGCTGAGACTTTTTGAGGTCTGGATCAAAGCTACAGTTTAATTTTATTTTGCATTGGGCAGTATAACTTATCACATATAAACTTGCAGCAGGGAAATAAATAACCCCTCACCTTAAGTGCTCATTTATTGTTCTCGATATGTCACACTTGATTAAAATATAGAGCTTGCCTCCCAGGCTGAAATTAGCTTTTCATTTTAAGTGACTAGCATTCAGGTCTGAAAAATAACAGGCCATTTGTTTCAATATATACCATGTCCATTCGGAAGGGCCTTACATTATGGCCAATTAGTAGCTAATTGTGATCCATAATTCAAACATTTGCTTGCTATTTGGAAATGCAGAAATCAGATTGCACACTCCCCTCCCTACCCAGCTCTGTGCCTTTCACCGGGAGATGAGTCATGACATAGACTTGGGATGGTGCTGCAACAAGAACTGTCAACACTTGGCATATGTTAATCTTGGGAAGAGAGGGAAAGAAAGACAGTATATAAGTTGTGCAGGAGTGCAAATATATTTGAAAAAGTGACCAGACACTTGCTTTGAACGCCTGCTCTGGGGCTGTGAAGGTGTCCACTGAGGAATCAGAGTTCAAGACAATGCACATCGATTCCTGCTCTCTATTTGCTGGATCCAAACTCCTCAAGGTTGTATCTATACAAGCCATTTACTCAGCGTTGCTTGCTTGCTTTTCTGTCTCCAAGTATGCATATGGGAAGGGGCAGAAACAATTTCACTGTAGAAATATATCCAACAAAGAGCCCTATCCACGAATCATACATGGAAGAAGGCACCGATGTCTCCCTAAGCCACATGAACCCCTACAGCGGCAAAGCAGTTTAATGCCTGGTTATGGTGAATCGAAAGCCAGAAACTGAGTCCAGCCCCTATTCATCCAGTAGTTTGAACTGGAGAGTTAATGAGCATCCACAGATCCCATCTGAGTGATTTGGATGACAGGAGCTTTCGTGTCCAAACTGGAAGCCCACCTACACAGGAATGCCTGGCTTTCTTTGAACAGACACACACAGTACTTTGTGCGTGTGGTGTGGTAGGAATGTTTTCATTTAGTTGATTTTCAGAGGTATTGCTCTTAGCAAGGGTGTTCTGCACTATCCATAAAGGGTACAAGTATCCAGCAAACCAGGACGCGACACCCCTTCCAGTCTCACAAACAGCTCAGAAAACAAGTGCACAGGGTCAAATTGGGTGCAACAACACTTCAGCCTGCTCCACTGCAACATGGCCAGTGTTGCCTCCAAAAGGAAGCAGCGCTTCTGAATAATTCTACAAAGAAGGCTTTCCTCCTGAGCTCCACACGCAGCTTTGCTGTCTGCCACCGCAGAATTTGGGAAGTCCTCAGTGCCACTTGTCAGCAGCCACATACAGCGGTACGAAGCCTACAGGGCTCACTCACCAGAACTTAAATCTTATGCTGACAGTTTACTGCTTTCCATTTAAAAACGTGATTCTCCTGGATTATTGT
This sequence comes from Balaeniceps rex, assembly GCA_013401315.1. NCBI lineage: Eukaryota > Metazoa > Chordata > Aves > Pelecaniformes > Balaenicipitidae > Balaeniceps > Balaeniceps rex. The sequence goes on from VYZW01006685.1 coordinate 212,704, forward strand.
CATTGCTATGGGCAGCGCTTTGTGCTGGAAGGCAAGGGGAATAACTTTCAAACAGCTTTATTTTAACGGCTCTTCTAGTGGACTGTAGTTCTGAAGACAATTTTGATAAAGAGGCACATAACAGGGTTGAATTCTTAGAGCAATCAGTCTCCCAAACGGCAGAAAATATGAATAACGAGAGATTGAAGTACACCCAAGTTGTTTTTCCCATGCTGTCTTACTCATCTCCTAGCTTCTGTTCTTCTCTCTCTCTCTCCCCTATCTGTCCCTGTTTATTATTTCCAGAGTTGTTTTATATGAAAAAAAAGGACTTCCAGAAACGTGCCCTCAGTCCCAGCCTCTCAACAATTTCAGCAAGGACTGCTGCTAATCTACATCGTAATTGGCTCTCACCTTTGAGGTTCTCTTAATAAAGGCCTGTTGCAAACACCTTGTGGTACAGAGTCATAAAGTAGTGTAAGCACTAAAAAAAAAAAAAAAAAAAAGTAGTAAAAAAAAAAAAAAAAAAAAAAAAAAAAATTAAAAAAATCAATGTCACCTGGCAAAGTAACCACTGAGAGATCATAATTTTAATTACACATTTTAAGAGGCATCGCTGAGCAGCTGAATTTGTCACAAAGCTTTGTGCCTAAAGGAGGGGATTATTCCGAGATGATGGTTTTACCCTTAAACAGCAAAGAGATTTATTGAGATGTACTGTGACAACTACCAAATTACAGCTCTGGAAGCATTTGTGTGAACTATCCAACCAGAGAGGCTTTTCTAATCAGTGGTATCTCGTCTTTTTTATTAGTACTGCACCTGTGATGCCTATGAAATGATAGTGTTGCTTGTCTGTAATACAGTATTTTTAAATGCATCTAATCTGTAGGATCCCAAAATGTTTTGCAACAGATTGGTATTTTAGTGAGCTTTCCTGCCCTCCGCTCCTGCTTTTGGTAGTAAATCGCAGGCTGGGTGATACGTGGAAATAGGAATTTAAAACAAAGCTGCTTTTTTTCTTAAAAAAAAAAATTCTAACATCAGGTCTTTGTAAAGCAGGTATTGGTGTGTTAAGGATCTTAAATGTTAATGGCATCAACATGAGTTACGGGTTTTCTTAAAACTTATTTACATGATATAATGTTTGTTTGTTATTTACGATACCATAATTTTTTTTTTTTTTTTTTTTAATTTTCCTACAGAAAATGACCTGAAGCATAAGACATGAAGTGATTTCTCTCTGGACACATATTAGACCAACAGAAGAGTAAGGCAGAAAAGGGCCACTGGCTTTTGAAAGCAGGGAGGGCTTCAGGAGGGAACGCTCTGAAGTCTGCAATGCAGAATAAATAAAAACCAGAGTGAATTGCCTGGGATGTGGGACAGGAGGCACCTGGAGTCTCTGGACTAAAGAGCCCAGTGCTTGGTAGGTGGCTACAGAGTAGCACAAAAGGAGTCCAAGCCTGGAGGCATTTAACAGAAGAGAATGGTCTGTTGAAGGTCACAGGGTTACAAAGAAACATCAGTGAATTTTAAGGAGCTTTGGAGGTGGTAACTCCGTGCCCTCCCAAATAGCTGCCTCAGCAGCTGGAGAGGCGGACGTGTCCGGTGTAAGCGTGTGCTGTGCCCGTTACCTCCCCCTCCTGCTGAACGGGGCTGGGGAGACGACCTCGTGCTGCAAACCCCTCTCATGAATTTTTAAGTCCTACACAGGGGGAAGCGAGACGTGTTCAGGTTGTACTCAAAAGAAAAATACGTTCTCTGCTACATTTATCTGGAAAATCTCTGAAAAACAAACCAGCCACACCCCAAAAAACCCACCGCACCAAACACAAAAGACCCAACCACCTTTCATTGCCACTCCGCATTTTGCTAAATAGCTCAGACGTACAGGTAGTATATTTAGTTTCAGAATGACTCGAGGGAAATAAATTAAAACATGCAACCATTGAGGCAGTGGCAAATACCTAGAAAACGTGCTGCCCGTCTTTTAAGGTTGAATACAGAACAGGAGAATTGTGCTTCCTGATGCTCTCACCTAAAACATTTTATTGTCTCTAAAGGCTAGTTATCAGTTAAAATGGGTTAAACTATTACATTTTATAACTTAATAAAATGCAATTTATGAAAGAGAATGAATTTCCTACTTTCTGAAACAAAAGAGCTCGTTGCTCCAGAATGCCATATACCAAGCTCCAAAACATCTAGGTAGGATCACCCTGCTCGCTTGGCTTTTCTTTCCAACAGCTTATTCCACAGATGAGGGTTGGGAGGTGTACACACAATTAATTCTTTGAACTGCATAAACTCGCGTTTCATTCTTCCTTCCAAGAATGCTCTCCCAACAAAAGCACAGGTGGTTCATGTTATCCTGAAGTATTTGTATTTTGCAGAACTTTCCTTCTGCCCTACTCAGTAGGGACAGCTTCCGAGCTCTGCGCTAGCTGTGCCTATGCTACAGGAGAAAACACACAGCACCTCTCGCCACCTTCCTCCACACGCCCAGATTTTCTTTCAGTACAAAGCCAGAAATAAAGGGAAATGCCACCCAGGCGTTACCTGTTCAGCTGAGGAGGGCAGGGTGAGTCACAGAGTGCTGCCCCATAACACTGAGGAAAAAAAGCTGTTAGACACTTAGGTAGATTTAAAACAAACAGGAAATTCCCCAGCAAAAAACCAAAACCAAAACCAACTGCCCTGCAAACAAGCTAGGGTAACACAGCAGTTCCCTTCAGACCAGTTCAAGGGCAGGCAAGAGAATAAAGCTTATTTCCCAAGAAATACTGAGATTTCCTTTCTTTCCCAAAATAAAAAAAAAATCCATTTGAATGTCTCTGTAAGCAAGAGAGAAAAGCCACCTACCAGAATAACCAGGTCCTGCCATGCTCAGGGCACTCATGGATAGGAGATTTTGGCTTTCATCTGGGCTCTGTTGCGTTGCCTCCATACGACTGCCCAAACACACCGGCCAGTGGCTATTATGGGAAGGGGAAGGCCAATTCACTCTCCTCCAGTTGCTGAGGAAGGGCGTGGTCAACACAACAAAGATGCTCCAACTAAAAATGCAGCTTAAACTGATACATATGCCTAAAAAATTTGCAAAAAAAGGGTATTCTTCACTGAAACGAGCAAGTTCCTTGAATAGAGGACCAAGCGTGGCCCAACTACCCACAAACTTGTACCTTACAGCAGGTTGGCTTTAGCATCTGTGTAGATGCAAGCTTTTAACTGAAGCTTCCCAAGTGGCTGAGCATTTAGAAGGAATTTCTCCCAGGTGGTTTCTCTGATGTCTAAGAAGGTGTTAATTGATCCTGCAGTGGGGATCAATTCATTAATTGATCCCTCAGCTGGACACTGAAGAGTCTCTTTCCTTACTAAAGCTGCTGATGAATGTGATCACATTGAGTCCATATTTCCCTCTGCAAAAACATTTTATCACAAGGTTTCCAAACAATTTCTTAAGAAAAGTGCATTAATCTTAGGTAGTCACCACAGAAAGACTAATATTTAAAGAGAACTAAATTCCACCCCCCTCACTGAACCCTTTTATGTTATTTCTTTAGAATTAATTCAGTGCATATTAACAGGACAGTAGAGAGAAAAATTCTGAGTCATCTTTCCTCTGGCTGCTCTGTGGAGCTCTGACCTTAAAATGTTTAACAACCGAGTGGAAATTAATAAATCTAAAAAAAAAAAAAAAGGAAACAAGCAGGAATACCAGAAATTCTGTAAAACAAATCCCTTCATGTGAAATCATGTGTTCAACACCTTGACATGTTCATAGCACAGAAAGGCTAGGATCAGCAAACAAGAGGCAATAAAGCACTAGGATGAGAGGCCATACCTTCTTAGGAGGAATTTGTCAGGCTGTTGATAGCAGGTGCTTTAATTTAGTTGACTTAATTGAGGATGCATACAGGATGAAAGATTTTGGTATTTTACTAGTCAGTGTAAAACATTGCCTTCCAAAAAAAAACCCTGACACACACAGAGATAAGTAAATAAACTTTTGAACAAACAAAAGGTTAGTAAAGCTAGATAAGCACCACCAAAAGATACAAATAGTGTGTTCCGAACTCTGATAATTGCATAATTGGAACATATAACACCCCTTGTCACTGTGAGTCCATTTTCTCTAATTCTCTTATTTTTCTTATTTTTTCTGTGGTTTCCCTTTCACTTTTAGCAAATTAGGAGGGAAGAGAGGACAATGAAACTGTTGTTAAATGGCCAAATTCTTGATTTAATGCCATTTCCTTTGCAGAACAGAAGTCATTGTTCTGCCCATGCATAGAAATAATTTAATTTAACAACATAATAAACACTTAGAAAAACATTAATATTTGATTACTAAGTGGTGTTATTATACCAGTGCCACTTCTTTTTAAAAATATTTGCTCTAAAAAAGTATAGATCAAAGTTAGCTTTAAAATTAATCAGAGTGCTGCCGGTTAGTAGTTCAGTTTTGGTATGTAAAGAGGAATGATTAGGATGTGAAGAAACAAAACAGAATGGCAAATTAAAAACACAAAGTGGAACAGCTCCAGAAGGAAAAACAGTCAGTGTTTGCTGGGAAAGCCAACAACCTGACGGTCAGGCCTTTTTTTAATTTTTCTTTTTGATATACAAAAAGGTAGAATAGGAAATGGAATGCAGGAGCCTGCATTTTAACCACTGGATTACTACTATTCTGGATTAGGTCTCAATCTCATATTTTGTGAAGAAACACCAACAATTTTGGTACTTTTTTCTGTTCCTCATTTTCCTCAGAAAAATCCATTGACACGGGCAAATGAATAGAATTAGAAAGAACACTTAATTCTCCAAAAATTGTCGTCCAAACAAACTCCCACCATGCTGTACTCCAAAGCCATTTTATTTGCCAGACCTTACTTTATATAAAGTCCTTTACGGAAACATGATGAACAATCTCGCTGGAATGCAATAGATGGAGCTGCTCAGTTAAACTCCTGCCCTGGAGGCTTCATCTGCAGCTCCCAGGACAGCACAGTTTCCATCGCTCTCGGACCTCTGCGGTCACTTTGCAGCTCTTCTGTGCCTCTTGCTTCTCTACTGAAGTGGTAATTTACAATTTTGTACCCGATTCAATGTGATCCAGTGAAATAACTGCGGGCAGAAGGAGGGTGAGTAGCTGACATTTGGGATACAAAGAGATACCACTTTTTCTTTTTGTTTGGAATAGGCCTTTAAGTATCTCCTACTGCACAGTTAACATCACATTTCTGCTCTCTGCTCACCGAGGAACATCAGGAAAATTCCAATTGAGTCAAGGACTTTACATCTGAGGAAAAATAAAAGGCATAAGCGAAGTGAGAATTAAACATAAGTGTGTGCCAGCAGTTGCAGTGTGGGAGAATTAATACCACTTTTGTGGGTCCTGGCTTAGGATTATATCCCTGCAACAATTACACTTTGATTTTTCCGTCTTGCAATTCTTTCTTTTTCCTACCGAGCTTGTTTTTGGTAACACAGACATTCATTCCAGCTATGAAAATGCATCTATTTAGAGTCAGCATAGACTGAACACAAGTAACAGAGAGTTTTCCTATTAAACAGATTGAACGTCTATGTAGTTCCACACCTGTTGTCCAAATAAGAGCTAACACAGCAAACACAAAATGGCAGCTATACCTGTCCTCACTAATGTAGTGGCAAATCTCAGTCTTTCCACTTCTATCTTGCATCAAGGAAGTCCCTACCTAACACTAAATCCTCAAGCCCGTTGCCTTGTTGAATGTGGATTTTTCTTTTTCCTTAAAAAAAAAATTCTTTCCACACAGCAAAATGCTACCCATGGCTCAGACCTAAAGAATGCTAGGAAAAAACCCAAAAAAACCAAACACAACAAAACCCGGACTCTTCTCTGGGGATCCGTCAAGAATAATTACCTCCCCAGCCTGGGTTCAGCTGGGGATCCTCCCAACACAGGCAGACATATTTTCCTGCAGAAAACAAACATTTCTGCTGGCTTCGGTCCTGACACCTTGCAGGTTCAGGTGTGAGGTGTGAGAAGCTGCAGGAAAGCGATGCTCTACCTCGCTAAAGCAGCAGATCGCTGCTCTGCACCTGCAGCCATCGTCCCTTGGGCAGCCCCACTGCCTGCAGGCAGGCGACTGCCAGTCTGTCAGCGGCAGCGAGACAAACAGACTTTTAAAAAAGTGTCTGAGTTACAAAAGTTCTGTCAATGGTGTATCTGAAGTCACGGTTATTTATTTTCTCACATTCTCTCATTCTCTCTTGTTACTTTTTCCATTAGCTCTGGACACATTTTCAAACAGACAATAGCGGAAAAAATATTTTCAGTAGCTTTACTGTGAAGCACTTGGCGTTCTTTGTTCCTCTCTCTTTCAGGGTAATGTGCCTTTTTATAATAGAGGGGGTCTTATGAGTCTCCTGAAATGATAAAATCAGATCATTTACATGTGGGAATTGCCAGCTGGAGAGGAGAAGACATACGCTTGTGTTCAAGAAAAGTTTCACATGACGTTAAAAGAAACCATCTGCTTTTTCTTTTTTGTTCTTGTTTAAGAACAGCTTGTGTTTGCAGATCACAATTTAACACATGGTAATAACCTACAGGACTTTGTGAAGCATGGATCTTGTTTTCCTGCATGCATAAAAAACCATAAAAGATTGTGAAGAAGACATTTACTTCTGATCACTGTCTTTTTGCGCTTGGTTATGTTTTCACAATGGCTGTAACGCTGCAGTAAAATCCAACTGATGGATATAAAATGTAATGTAAGGCATAGATACTAATTTATACTGTACGCTCAAGTAGAGCTGAGCTTTTCTTTCTTCAGTGCATATGCAGCCAGTTTCTGATTATGATAGGCAAACAAATTATTCATCTGCTCATAGTGTACACTAAGGTTTCACTAGCGTTAGGAACTTAAATTGTACTAGTGATAAAAATATCCCTATCAGCCACAGAACTGCTTCGAGGAATTCCCTCCAGCCCTTTCTAAAGACCATTTCATTAGCTGTCTCTTTTAGTGAGTGATTTTCTTCGCACGCTGGCAGTAACTAGAGGTAAGGTATATATGATATTGCATGAGTGATGGCTGGCCCCTCCGGGGGCAGTTTAGCGTAACCTTCACACGTACCGGCCCATTCATTTTTTTGCTCCTCTGCTCTGCAGCATTTCTTTCTGAGCCAGGGCAGATAGATGATCATAAACAAAATGCCAGATTTCCAGCTGGATTTTAATTTGCTTGGCTGTAAAGAATTCACTGTTGTTTCATGTTTCAGCAGAGCTTTGGGGTGCAGTCTTACCTTTTCTTAAGCTCCTTCATGATTCCTTAGATCAGGGAAGAGTTCAAAGTGCATAGCGCAAGGCAGGACTTCTGTGTGCCATTTATCCAAGACTTTCAACAGAATACCCTGCAGTAATATACGAATGTCTGATTTAAGGGTCCTGTCTTTGGCTCCCTGTGTAGCCCAGTTTGGATCTACCTCTTATTGGGTTTTACATTTATATATCTTTATAGACTTTTTAGTCTTTGTGACTGTCTGCCAAAAAACTGGCAGAATAAAGTGCTAACAGAAGTTAGTGAAATTGAACAATGGATTTTTCATCTGGATTGCAAGTCTGGCTGAATATCTGGTTGAAATAACGCACTTTAGGTAGGAAGTTATTGAGGGTATTTGCCCTCCCTGTGCTGTTCCTTGTCTTTTTCCTATATCCCCTAGAACATCTGATGATTTGGTCTGGCACATGAATGATCCCATATGTACCATTATGATATCAGACATCTGCTACCCATCAAGATGTCAGCTTAATTTGAAAAGAAAGCATCTATAAACACATGCACAAGCACCAGCCAGAATGCTTTGTGACCTTTGGATATTTACTTTAAGAAATTAAATGCACATTGGATAAAATCAGAATTATGATAAGTGTGAAAAGACGTGGTGTGAGTTTGTTCCTTTAAGTGGAACTGTGAATTCAGGAACATTTTATTTTTCTTCTTTTGCCTCAAAAGGTAAAGTGACCTTCTACTTACATCAAGAATGACCACAGAATCTCAGAGCCACACATTTACCCCACGTTGCTCTGGTGGAAGGGACAAACTCCAGTAGATCTAGTATGTATGCCATCCACTAGATTTCTAGTAGATCTGAATGCAAATTGTGGAACAGATGATAACACTCCCATCTCCTCTCTCTGGCCTCCTCCACTTCCCCAGAAACCAGAAGAATTCCCCAGGTTCGCTCCAGTGAGAGAGAAAACCAGTGAGGGACCATCAATTGTGCATAAATTCTGCTAAAAGAAAAAAGTATCACAAAAAATATAATTTTAGATAGGTGGGGAAAACCATAGGAAAAAATCAGCATGGGGTAGGATGGTGGGGAAGACCCTGTTTTGGCAGGTTTAGGAATACTGAGGGGTCTCCTAAGTTAAATTTGGATATGCATAGTGATTTAGATAATTATTTTGACACAAAAAAACATGGCCAGAAATTGCGTTGGTGTTCAGAGTCATCAGCAACTGCCACGTGTAATAAGAGAAGGCAAGGATATTTTACAGCGGCTTTTGATTGCTGTTGAAGGGATGGTAGTAGGAAATAAGACTGGTCAAAACACCAGCATCATTTAAACAGAAAGAGAAAAACAGGTGAAGATGTAAGACTTTTTAATCTAAAAGAGCTCAATCTGAGAAAAGAGGGAACCGGTTAGTGTAATCAAGTTTGAATGACAATCTCAGGAATGTAAATGCAATACAGGATTAACTGCTTTAAACCAAAGGTGTAAAATCAACCTGGAATCTGTAGCCCAGCCTGGGGGAATAAAAGGGAAGAGTTCCAACCTAACGGGTTGAAAAAAGCGTATTGTAAGTAAGTAGAAAACTGCTGAAAAGTCAAGCTGAGTTAGGCTTCGCCAAAGGATATTGAGGAGTAAAAGGCTTTTTAACAATATCATAAAAGGAGAACAAGAATAAAAGTGGCCTGCTATGCAGTGAGAATGGGGTCAAGAGCAAAGGTAATCTAGATATTACCCCCAAAATAGTGCTGACTTAGATTTCAGTGTAGGGACAATAGCAGAATGGATGATGGGGATGAATACTGCAATTCATTACCACATCCCAGGTGGCAGCAAAACCTGAAGTGTTTCATGCACTTGAGGTGAGAAAGCCCATGAATCTCCGTCCCAGAGATCTGAAAGGAGCAACGCAGGAAGCAGCAAGTCTAGTAGCAAGCACTGATGGAACCTCATCTGGACAGGCATAGATCTGGTTCCTGGAAAGGTGAATTCCTATGTGGGCAGATACAGAACTGGGCTGTGACAGTGATTGCATGGAAGGAGGGTGTCTCACAGGAGGAGGCTAAAAGAGGCTCAGTACATTCAACCAAGCAACAAGAAGGATGAGAGGCTGTAAAAATGCTCTATAATTTTTTCATGCAGCAAACATAAGGGAGGGAGAAGTGCTATCAAGCCAAAGGAAAATGGGACCAAATAAAGCAAAAGACAAACGTATACACATTGACTGGGCATAAACTTTGGTGGACAGTGGGGAACCTTCAACACTACCCAGAGAGTGATCCCTGGTTGAACATGGGGAACATGTCAGATACAAAGCCAGGCAGAAATCCGCAAGCTTTATAGTTAAACCTATGAGGTTTATGAGTGCATTTCTGCAACAGCAAAGGCTTGGATTAGGTGATTTAGGAAGTCCTTAATCCCTGTGCTGTGAATCCCTCCAGGGAAGAAATCACTAAGGAGTGCCAATGAAATGTAAGTGCAATCTCAGTTGCTCTCTACAGACCCACATAAAACTCTTGGATAGGGAAATACCAAGGTGTAAAAGATCGCTTCACGTTCCTGGAGCAGTGTCTTTTAAGGCTGGGCTCAGGCTGCGTTGTCTTTTCCTGACACAGGCAAGCAGGCTCATGGGGAATCGGCCAGCACCGCTGCTGCCTCATCTGCCCTCACCAGAAACCAAGGCAAGGTGATTTATCGGCTGTTAAACACTGGTGCTTTGCACGGTGGATCAGCTCGGTGCTATTTAGCAGAGATGTTTCTTTAATTTGGGCACACAGGGTGGCAGTTGCCGTGTTCAATGGTCTTCAGACCACTGGGTCTTCTAGTGACGAGCCAGCGCAGAGCTGTGCACACGCTGGGCTGTGAGGTGGGAGCTTCCCTCCCTTCTGGCCACGTTACATGTGGGCAGGGTTGGGTAAGCAGTGTGGACAGATCTGTTGTCATGAGCTGAGACCTGCAGGGCCATAGCGAGGGTGGGTTTATGAGCCACAGGAAGGTCCATCTGCCTCATCTGCTGCACTTTGAGTGGGAATCAGTCCTGCAAAACGTGGCTAAAAGAGAAACAACCCCACAGAGGAGCTAGCAGAGATGGAGGACGGAAGAGCGATTCTCCTGCTGGAGATGGATAACAAGAACAACATTTTCTTCACAAACATGCACTTCGTAATGTGAAATTAATGATACAAATGAGACGTTTCTCAATGGGAATTAGAACATCTGAATCAACTTCCCATTGAAAAATCTGCCAAATTGCCTCATAATGACCTTGGATCCCCAAACTCTGAAAGTACCTTCTGCCATAAGATTTTATACTGTCCTATGCTACACTTCTAATATACAACGGACGGCACCTACATAAGGAGGCATGCCTCAGGCTGGAATATGTAGGGACAGATAGTTTTCCCAGCTTTCCAGTCTGGAGAGACTTCAGAGATTGGACATTGCATGTCAGATCGGCCGTATGGGTTCAGCAGAGCAGGTGAAGCAGTTTACATCCAGAACAGTGTCTGTCGGCCACCTTGTTATTATGCAAACACCGTCCTACCAGCCTGCCATATGCAGTGGCCAGCCAAGAAGAGCCCTGCATGGAGGGATGATTAACCCTCCTTTTCCGTGGTTATTTCAGTATTTGTGGGGTGGTATCTCATTCCTTAAATTTATGAGAAAGACAACAAATACATCAAAGTCTAGAATTTGTCAAGTCTTTTCATCAATAGTAGAAAATTTCTTTTTCTGACATTCCTTTCCTTTAACATGCATTTAAAATAAAACTAATTATTCGTATAAATATGTTAGTGATCAGAACAAAAATTTTGAACCCTGCTTAGAATCTGAGTTAGCTTTTTATAAATGCTTCTGGCTTTTAAAGCCTGTTAAAATCCCACCATTACACAAACATCTCATTTTAAGAAGTTTGCAAGTATCAAATCCGTGCTAGCGAATCTGACCAGATCAACCAACAACATGAAAGTGTTCACCAGTAGGTAACTACCCACAGCAGACGGAGGCACCGAATCCTTTACAACTCGGAGATACCTGAAGATGTTTGAAGTGCCTCCCCTCCCCACTGAGCTATGAAAAGAGATAAGCTCTCAGTTAAAGAAACTTTTCTCAAAAAAGCTCAGGTTTTAATGGATCAGATGTAAGCTAATTTCACAGGGCTACGAAGACCCTGAAGGTTTGTCACAATAAATAACATATTCTCTGGCCAGCTAACATCCAGCCTCCCGTTCCTCTGAGCAGCAGTGACAACGCTGACCTCCCCGTAGTCACTTTCTTCACAAATCTTGGGGTTTGGAGTGGTTCGTTCTCGTTGAGTTTGAGAGGTCTGCTAATTTCTTTCCCATATATTATGATGCACTGGAAATAACGTGAATTAATTTAACTTGGTGACCTTTTAGAACTGTCAGACTGCAGTAATTTCAGCTTCCTTGATCGTATCTGGACCAGTTGAAAAGCAGTAGGAAAGGAGGCTTAGTGTGGCTGACACTTTGCATTGTGTCATGGATATGCTTGAGCCTGAGAGGTTACCTGATGAACTCCGGTGCCAAGAAAAAGGACGATCTACAGTAAAATGACATATTTTGATTTTGAGATGTCTCTTAGGCCCTTTCAAAGTGAGCAGTCATGACTCTGAAATGCCTTGCACATGAGCTTATGTTAGAAACCTACTGGATTGTACTTAATACAAAAAATACACACAGGAATTAGAATATGAAAGCAGATAAAAGATACTATTTCAACAGTTTCATACTTTTTGCTACATAGATTATGCTACTAAAATCTGACAAGTCAGCAATCAAAATAAAACACTGGCTTTGTTCAAAAGTAATAAAGACTCTGCAACTATGTTAAGCAGTTCCAGAAGAAAAAGAAATAGTCTAAGCATTTTGTTCCTGCTATTATAGTTTCTGTGGCCTCTCTAGGCATAAATGATAGTAAGAATGCTCTGATTTTTTTTTTGACAGATGCAGTGAATCTAACCTGATGTGTATGTGTAAGTTAACCCATTTTGGTTTGTTATCCATGGTAAAACATGTCCAGACAAAACTCCTCAAGTTCATAAAAGCAGAATTTTCAGCGAGCGTTCACTGGGAAATGGCTTCAGAGCTGATCTGCTTAACAGAAAGAGCCTCATAAAGGTCAGAAAAACTCTTCAAAATGAACTTACCAGAAAATAGGAGAAGCTCTTTAGGAACTTGAGGCATACAGTAACACATACGAGCTGATTGGCAATTCAGTGCCCCATTTTCACTTTTAATTCCCACTGTGCATGTTCAACACAGCTAACTGTATTTGCAAGTCCTACTGTTTATTTATACTCATTTCTGCTCAGCTTCTGTGCTGTCATGGTTACTCTGCACTAGTCTGTCCATGCAGTTGATACCTGAAAATGCTGGGTACATAAATATTTTAAAATTGGAAAAAGATGTTCAGTCTTGTCTTCTCTTTCATATAGTGTCTACCTGACTACGTGTAAATTAGCTCTTCTGGTGACCTGAGCCGCACTTGCCTTCCATTATGCATACAAAGGTGTTGAGCATAAACCAGCCTGGTGCAGATGTATAGCTACTTCCATTATTTAAGTCACTGTTCACGAGAAATTTTGGATAATGTTACTCATGAAGCTGAGATCCCACTGTAAACCAGAACTTTGGAAGTTAGAGCCTCATTTTAAACGATTTGTTGGAAAATACACTGCAGTGACAAGTGTCGGTTGATCTATTACCGTCTATGGTGCTGCTTGACTACATTGGTCCTGAAGAGTTGTTACAGAAAAGATTTGCTCCCACTACGTGTTCACAAGCTGGTTGAAGATTTCTCCTATGGCTTCATTATATTACCCAGCAACCAGAGCAGTTACTTGGTCGGAAAACATACACATTCACACACACAAGCACACTCACGCAATGACGACCCAAAGGCAAGGTTGAGCCAGAAGTGGTACTTCCCTTAACATTCATAATAGAAAAAAAAAAAACCCAAACTCCCATGGTATTAAAAATTACAGTTTTCTGCAACGAGAATGATTTTTAGATGATCTGTTTCCTTTCTCTTATGTCAACTAATAACAAAGGGGAAGAGTTAAAATGAGACATCCTCTTATACTTGAAAAAAAAATTCCAAATTTTGCAATGCATCTTTTGGCAATGAGTCTTTCTGCGGTGTGTTTCGAGCACACAATTAAAGCCTACTTTTGCCAGCACATTCAAGCTGAGATCTGAGTGTAATTGTTTGCGGCCAAAATTACTTCACTCAGAAAACGGCAAACACACAGTTTGCTCTCTCTACCAACTGGAAAGCAGATTTATGATGCATATAAATAAAGCCTACAAAAGTACCTGTATATCCCTTTTTTTGTGCATTGAGGAGTTCCCATTCTCTGCACAGAAGCTTTCCTTATCTTGACATTTGGGGAAACGATGCCAACGACCAGCACACGACACAGAGCTGCGAGGCTGCCTGGGACTCCCCAGAACTTGTAACCATCCAAAACATTTTTATGGCTTCCATAAGAATACCCATAGCAGGAATAAAGGCGTGATTCACAAGCCAATCAAAAGCTAAATGACACCAGTCTTAAAAACAGACAGCCCAATTAAACAGTGAGGTTGCTTTAAAACAATAAATATTATTTTTGTCACTCCTTAACAAGTAGTTTCGGAGTTCTCTGCCGTGTCTGGCTGTCACCTCAGAAAATCTCGAAAGGAAACACAAATGCAAAACAAATCGGTATTTGCAGCTGCTGTTGCACCTTCAGATCAATTTTCTCTGGAAATGTTGTGATTCTGTTTTCCTGTAGTAGTGACAGACGGTGCCTTATACTTTTTAATTGAGTTTAATCTTTTACTTACCTACAGAAATAAAGAGAATTCTTAAGTGTATCATCATGCAAAACAAAGAGAAAATGGCATAAGAGGAAAGAGGAAAGATTCAAGGAAAGAATCTAAAGGGCTTTTTTTCTTGTGTGTGACATGAGGAATGCTGTAGCTTGTTATGCCCTTTGCTTGGCATTCTCTTGCAGAATTTTCTCTTTCATCCTATGCTGATGAAGAAAAAGAAGAAAATACAAATTAAACTCTGTAATGTTGAATTTTCAGGAGGAGCAAGGTGAGATATGGCAAACACATGCCTGATTTTCTTTTTCTCTTTTTTTTTTTCTCCCATGAGCACTTCTCAATTTGCAAATATTAGCTTCCCTGGCTTACAGGTTGCTTACTTGCAACCTCATTATTACTACACTTAATGAGATTACTTATAATCAAGAGGAGTCCATCAGGCAAATACTATAACATATTTAAAAATGTCCTTGCTTCTGCACCTTCCTTTTTATAGACAACAGCCCTGATTAGCATTAAAACACCCAGGAGCAGACGCAGCCCCGATGTGACTGGGGATGTCAGGGCTGCGAGGCCACGCAGCTGTGACACCAGCTGCCATGAACGGGAGCACAGGCTACGGGAGTGGGATTGCTTAGTTCTGCGCCTTGCCAGGAGGAGGCATCAAATGGCACTTCAGACTGCCAAAAATGCATCCTTGGACCCCTGGGTGGAGCAGAGCTGGGTGGGCAGGAGCACCGGGCTCTGTGGTCTCAGCCTTAGCACAAACCCTGCTTGCTTTGCAAGTGCCTGAACGCAGAGCCAGCTGCAGTGGTTTCTGTTGGTCCCACAGTCACTGTGGAAAGTGGACACCTGCAGCTGTTCTGTCTTTGCAATTTTTTTGTTTCCTTTAAGTTTCTGTCCTTTACAGACCTTCAGTTTAGCTCCTAATATTTAGGCAGATTAACATCAAACAAATAAACTAAAGGCCATCGTATAGTAAAAAAAATTAGTACCCATAACTCAATTTACACAATTAGCAGAATACAATGAATAGGCCAGCCTTCAAAAAGAAAAAAAAAAACAAACCAAACACAGAAACAATCAAACTTGGGAAGAATACTTGAGAATAGGAAACCAGCGTTATGAGCTACACCACAGACTCATTTTCTTGTCAATAGTGTTAGAAGGAAGTTTTGAAGAGGAGCTCACACAGTTAAATGACCCAGAAAATGATGCTCTGAAAGGATCCTGAACTTGATACAGCTCACCATAGAGTCATAAACATTCTTATACTGGGGGAATAAATGAAATGCTCTCCACTCCCAAAAGATACTGTCATGAAAACAAGCTGGACTTGCTCTTACTGTGTGGAAGGTAAAAGCAAATGAAGGATCATCTTTCATTACAGCTGAGTGAAAAGAGTCATCTTTCTACACTGTTCTGTACCAAGCTGGATGGGTCACACTGTTAAGTGCTCATCTTTCAGTGGAGTGAGCTGTAAATGAATTGTACACAGAACTGACCAAAACGTGTACAAAAAAAATCTCACCACTGAAAAATGTCAATTCCTGGACCTATGAAACAATAAAATATCTTTTGAAATGGCATGAAAAAGTTCTGCAGACAGATTTCGGGGGCGGGAGGGAAGTTCAGAAAGCTGAAAACGTGCTACCTGTTTTTTGACTTAAAATATCTGTGCGTGGAAGTCCATTAGAAGGAAACATTGTTTTCAGCGGGGACCAACAAGCTCACTTCTTCCACAACTGAGCAGTTTGCATGGGTGATGTTTGATCAGGACGTGGGGACATTCATTCTCGTCAGATGTTTGTTGTGATGGGGGAATCCTGGACCGCTCTTCTCATCTGCTGATTTCTTCTGCCCCCAACAAAGACTTCATGCCATAGGCTGCTTGTGAAGAGCAAACAGAATTTTCTTCCCCAAGTCATGTTCTGTTCTGCTCCTCATGGTTTGTTACCCTCACTATCACTCTGGCAATTCCCCTTTTCAGTTTTAAAGGCCTTCTTTCATGTGGGAAGATATCAGCAAAGAATTCATAATCCGCTATGTCAGCTGTCAGCTGAAGAGAGTGATTGATGCACTGTACCTTCTAAAAAATCACAACAAAGCTGTCTGTCACTGCTGGTTTGCTACTGCAGGTGTTCTTGACCCAGGCAGTTTGCTTCTTCATACACAGGTCCTTTATTTTACTTCTATTTCTTCATATAAAATAAAGGCATCGGAACTGTGTTGATTTAAGATCATTTCAGATGGTGCTCCTGCCAGGTCAGAATACAGAAAATGTATTGCAATCGGAGTATGTTCATTTGCTTACACTAAATGAATTTAAAAAGAAAGTGTAAATGAATTACAGATTTGAATTTTAGTTCCTGTGCACAAGGTAAACATTTTGGGATCCATTTTTTTATGGTTGCCATCAAGCACAGGAGGCACCAGAGGAACAGTACTGCAGTTTAAGAGAGAGAGATTCCCCAAGAGGGATACCAGCCTCTGGAATAAATTCCTGACAATTTTCTAGTGAGGAGCCAAGGCAGACAGACACAAAAATACCTTTGGAAGACCCTTGAATAAGATTGCTGACAAGAGTTAGCAGATTTTAAAGATTAAAAGAACTTTTGCTGTAAGAAGAAGTATCTCCCTCCCCTCAAAACCAGTATCATTTTTAGTGATAGCTTGATTTTTTTGGCAAGTTTCCCCCTTCTTATTCATTATTAGTAGACTGGGAAAGCAGTTGCATTGGGAAAAAATGGGAGACAATGAATCTTTCCCCTTTCAGTAACTGTAATGCCAAAAGATCTGTAGCAAATCATCACCATAAAGTACTGAGTTCAAATCCAACAATACCGTAGTAATAGAATCTGGAAGTGTCTGTTCAATGGAAAGGTGCTGTAGAATACTGACCAGGGAAGAGATTTATAAGTGATTACAGAAAAATCCCTAAAGCTGTCTGCTCATTGTAGAGGCTCAGTGGAGGAAAGCAAACAAGATTCTCAGATACAGTGAACTGCTTGAAGAATATAAATGAGAGCAGCTTGCACCGCCGCATTCTGTACTGAGCAGCCCTTCCCCAGAAAGCCATATCCAGCAACGATCAAATGGTCACCACGCTTTCAAGAGTGCATGAGAACAAGGAATGGATAATTCAGTCTGATAAAGGGCCTGAAGGAGCTAAGCCAGGAAAAGTAATGGGGAAAAATACGTCCCTTTCTACTTGGAAAGAAGTCAAGATGAGAGCAGATGAAATGATAAAGACAACGGGAAGGAAGACGATGGTGCAGACACGTCTTAAAATGTAGTAGCTTGGACTGATCTGCCTAGAGATTCACTGCAACACTGACTGCTAGAATAAAGGGAGGCAGGGAATAGACATCACTGGCTATAAGCTCAAATCTGGCAAAACAAGCAACAAATTAGTTGGTTTCTGCTCCTCTTATGTGAGAATTTGGACCCGTTACGATTGCTCCTTTCTTTGCCTGTAAATCATGTTTGATTTTCAAAGTAAACAAAAGATTTCAAAAGTTCAAAAGTTCTTCTCAGGACTAAGACAGCACAAGTTGAAAGAAAAAGATTATATTTAATTTATACATTGATAAAAGCGATGCTTAAAAAGTCCCCACTAGGTAACACAATATATAGAGAAACTGGTTTGAGAGGGGAGTCAGCTCCCACTTCAGCTGATCATCATTTATAAATTTGAAGGAATGTGGTCATAAATAAGCCAAGTCCAGACTAGACTTGTCTTATATTACATTTTTTATGATAAGATTTACATTAGTCTTAGCTTGTGGTTGGGGCTCTTGAGCCCTCAGGCTGTTTCCTCAACTCAGTGTGGAAGTAGCATTGTTATTCACTTCTGATACAACATAACGAAGGATCTGCAAGCATATTCAGAAGCCAAATTAGTGCCGGTACCCAGTGTCTGTTCATGCTAGTAGAGGCAGACCTAAGGGTTGGCTCTCCAAGGACCTAAAGGCAAAACTGTTTAAATCAGTATGACAAGCATGGCTAAGCCTAGAAATGAATAATCAGGAATGACCTTAACCTACACATTTTGCTTATGACCTCGTTATAATTATTAGTTTTGAAATGTGCAGAAAGAGCACGAGGTGAATTTTTTGCCATGGTTGTCTGCAAGGAGCCTTGTGTATTTCCCTCTCTTTCCCTGTCCATAGGCATACCTGCCTGTACACACTCTCACTCAAACCTGTATGGCCCTTTCCAACACCGATAGCCCCCCAAAAGGCTGCACAGGTGGCTTAACAAGCCAGCAGCGGGCTCTTGATGTAGCTTGTTGGGGGTTGAGGCAGTAAGAATACACATTTGGCCACCTGCAATCGTTCCAGTGAGCTAGATCCCGAAAGATGGATCTGCAGCTATAATATCCATCGACTTTCCCAAGAACAGCAGGAGCTCAGTGGGGTGTTTCTCAGTCCTTCACCCACAAGGGAGAAGCAGCAACACATTGAGATGCCTGAGTTTCTCTGCGAGGTATCCAGGGAAACCAATAAAATGCTGGTGAGTCTCTTAAAGAAAGAAAAGGGGTTGAACTCACAGATTATGTGAGATCCCAAGGGAAGCAGATTAGACTAGGCAATAAAAAGATGCATTGACACAAACTTAGATAGTGTCAAAGGAAGCAGGACTTATAAAACAATGTAAAGATAGCTGAGACATTCCCTCCAGTGCCATGATGGAAGACACGTGAGACAGATGAGGGGGCTGCTGACAACTCTGTTTGAAAGTCTTTGGACAGGCCCAAGAAGCTCCATCATCATGGCCTCCTCAGATGCAAGAAATCTGGGAAAAGAAACTTCAAAGCAAGATTCAAACCACTCACAAAAAAAGTAAAAGTAATTTAATGCTATTATTTTAGTGAATTTTGCCATTGAATGCAGAGTGTTGAATATCTGCATGATTACAAGTGGATGCAACTGCTACTCATGGGGCATGTTATACTGAAGTTAATTACTTTCCCTGCCTGTAACTATTATTAGTCCAGCCCATGGATCTAGACTCAAAATAAGACCATGTAGAGTGGATAATTTCCAGTGGGGTAGGGTCAGTGACATGAACATGTAGAGGAAATGAGTATTTCAGCTCAGCCCTGAAGATCTCAGCTCCAAGGCGGGACCACACTTGATACTTGCTACTCCTCATTGGCACTGATCAACCTTATATTGAAGAGCGTTACTAGCACACTGAAAAACAGGAATGGTCCAGGCCTCCACACTGTATCATATTTGTGCGTGCTATGCAATATTTCATGCAATTAACCAAAATGCACTTTTAATGCAATTAGTAGTTACAGGCCAGTTTCTGTTCTCCATCACTGGTGGCTGCCATGGTGGACTAAGCTGTCCCCAGAGGCAGAGACCCCGCACAGCCGTTCTCGAACTCCTGTCTCCTTTCTGTGAAGGATGGACAGTTGCCAAATTAGGGAGCTCCATACCTCTGGTCCTTGTGTGCTTTCAGTTGAGCCATGAAGAGACACAACAACAACAAAAAATTAATCTGGCATAAGACTAGAAATTGTTCCTTCAATACTTAGGGAACGCTACTCTATCGAGGTGTTGTTTTGGATATAAGATATGAATTGTGTTCCTAGTAGGTGAGTCACAAATTCCTGCATGTCTCCTCTACTCCAATCCCAATTTATCCAAGAAATGGTCTTATCTTTTCATACCATCTCTTTCTGTTACATGAAACCAAGCCAATTTCATCTGCTGCTATGTGTCTGAACAGAATTGGGCATGTGAAATATATTGTCACCTAGGCATTCCAGATGTACCAGGACAAGATGGAATATAAATCAGAAAGGGCTTCTTCCTATAGGGAGTCTTGATTTCAGATTTATTACACTGTTTCTTAGAGTTTGGAAGGTCAACACATTACGCCAATTGATTTCAGGGAGAGCAGAAACAGGCCCTTGTTATTCAGAAAGTAGTTTTTCCTGCAGGGTGAAAAGGAGAGTATTCTAAAGGAGGCAAATATAATAAAAATTAATTGGTACAACTAAATTAAAAAATACAGACTAAATTAAAAAATACAGGTATGAATAAGTCTGATACCGCTGAATCCTTTAACACCCGTCAAATGTAGAGTTAATCAACTGCATATTCTCATATCTGGGCACCCAGTAGCCCAGGTTCTAGAAATGGTAGATTGAGAGATAAATTAAAGCCTCCTGAAATTTAAAAAAAAAGAAAACCTCATCTTACGTTTTGGCTATAGATCAGGCAAAGAAAAACTCTCTTGTTTAGCTGAAGAACTTAGACAGGTCTTGCAGGAGTTAGGTCAATCTCCTCTAATTAAAGAGACCAAGCCAATAAATACCTTACTTTAGAAAGAGCATCATATAAATGAAGACTACCTTAGAAGACCACAAATTTGGATTTTTTTGCACAATTGTCTAGCAACCAAAAGGATAAATCCACTGCTTTTAAAATTTCAACCTCCTCTTATTTCAGATGATTCATGCCAAGAAAAGGCCAGCCTCAGAAACTATTTGGAGTAGAGATCTGTAGGTTGCTCAGCCAGACGTTTTTCATGAAAGACGAGAAAACTGATTTTGCTGGCTTGTCCATAGAACTGACGTTAATCTCCAAGCTAGCTGTTGCTTTGAATTCTCTGCAGAGATTTCAGATGTCTT
>VYZW01006686.1:330-19881 GCA_013401315.1 Balaeniceps rex
ACTCATCTGACAGAGCAGCACTATCAAACCCCTTTTCAGAGCTTTAAGTTGAAGAACTGAGAACATGACGAAGACTTGAATCTGCTTCTAGAATAATTTTTGCGGGAAGAAATATACACCCAGTATCAGTGAGCTGTGGACAAAGCTCTGTTAAAAACACCTTTCCAGTCCCTGGATTCTTGGTGACCACGAAATCTCGCCTGAGCCCTTGATTTATGTGCAAAAGTTAAAATGTAGGGATGTTAATGAGTTAAGAACAAACTCTCTCATGGCAGTTGGATAAATAGTAGTGTTAGGAAGCTTGACTAGTGTTCTGAAAACAGTAAGGTGAATTAAGAAATCACATTGTTAGTGCCTTTGTTGTCCCATACCTAATAGCTGATTCACCAATAACTTGGTAATACTTCTTGGATCCTTTGTTATGTTCTTATTTGGTATAAGCCTAATCTCTCCCTTTGTTTTTCAGACTGTAAGTGCCTTGGTCTGAAGATTTTGTTGTTGTTGTTGTTGTGCTGATCTTCCAGTACAGATACTTGTCTTGATCCTTTCTAAAGATTTCATGATTCTCCTGCTTGGAGATGAGAACTGTACCTGAAGGAAGGAGGAAAAAAAAAATCTCTTGCTGCAGTTTGCTCACATACAATTTGCTGTTCCTTAATTTAGCATCTCTTGTATTGGTTCATCTGTAAACATATACCCGTTTCTGTTTCTATACCATTGCTGAATATGACTAATCAGTAAAAGTGAATTTGGTTCCCGTTAGAAAGAGAAGCCATTTTTGTGATGGTTCTGTGACTCTAGGACTTCCTTTATTTGTTTTTTACTAGTCTGACATAATTGGATTCTTTAGAAAACCTCTCTGGAATTTTTGTTGAGGTTAATTTAGAACAGAGTGTTGGATGACTTCAACAGAGCAATTTATAACAAGTTTTTTGGGTGAGATAAACCTTTAAACTTGTCTCTATTTAGTGATAGTAGATTTTGTGCGTCTTACCTTACAGTTTAACTCTGGTATTGGAGGTACCTAAAAACCTAAGTATGAGCTCATGGCATAAAAAAGAACCGGCAGCTCAACTAAGTGCAGTTTAACACGTACAAATCTGTTAGACATCCTTTTAGAAGCTGGAACATTCTCGTCTGTCACTGGAAGTTTGCAGTAGACTGGTTCAGGCCAGAATACAATTATAATTATCAGTTACGAAGTTCAGATTCCACAGCTTTTACTAATACTTACTCACGTTACAGAAGCCTTAGATTAAAGTGGGCTACTCTATGTTCACTGACTAACAGATCTGCACTCTGTTGTGCAGAGATGTGGAATACATGTTTATTTGGGTCTCCCTGTGAAATTCATGTGGGTGTTTATTATGTTTTCACTAGCTGAATTTCTAATAGTGTGTATATCATACTTAAAATATTTTTGAGTCATTGACAATTTTGCAGGGTCTAGCTACAGAGCATGATTCAGATACCCTTACAATTCAGGCGATGTTTCATCCATTTCTTCCCTTTCTGTGCTTTCAGTTTGGCTTTAGGTAATATAATTCTTATTAATAATATTATCTTGAATTCTCTTGCTTATTGAGAGATGTTTTCCTACTTGTGGGGAGAGTGTGGGGTAGAAAAAGTATTGTTGGGTTTTAATCGTAAGCCATTACTTTCTGTGGCCCATTTCCAAACTAGAGAATTTTACTGGATTTTGACACTGTTTCTGGACATGTAGACTCTGTTTCCATTCAATCTTGAGATAGTATGGGGTTTGTGGTAGCCTTAAGTTTTTTCGTAAGGAACCTTAATATGGCCTCTGAGACTAACTTTTAGGGACTAATTAAAAAAATCAGTTTCTTCTAGGAAGCTAACGAAATAGCTCCTGAAATCCATTCTAGATGGTACCAGAAAGTACTTCAACAAGCTAATTTTGCCACAGCTTTCTGTATCAGACCTTACACAAGATGCTTCATCCCATTTATAAGAGGAAATAAAGGAAGGAATGTTACAGTTGTATTTTCATGGTACCTACAATATATTTGATTAGTGTGACACTTTGGTAATAAAAGCACAAATGTGATGCTATAAATGAGATGAGGATAGTTAGATTGTAAACCAGATCTGTGTGAGAAAATAATACCAGAAAACAGAAGGGAAATAATGATCAAAACACCACAAGTGTAATCCTCTTGTAACATTAGCATCTGAAAAGTACTCATTTCTTGTATTTCCAATTACAGGGACTTGCCATGAGGTGTTGAAGCCTTGTTTCATTGATTTGGGGAGACTGGACCTAAATGGCGCAGCATGACTTTGCTCCAGCCTGGCTTAATTTTCCTACTCCACCATCATCAACAAAGGTATGTTCTTTGTTGTTCTTTTGAATGGGCACTCTCATTATTAGAGAAGTCTAAATGTCATAACCTCAGTCATAGTAAAAATGCAAATCTCTTCATGAATAGGGTGATAACAGATGATACCTAGCAAGTCTTGTTGTGATTTAAGTAGTTGTACCGTGGTTGTCAAGCTCATACCTCCAGTAGAGTTTTTTGCTTGAGCAGCTGAGTTCATGGAAAGAAGCATGAGCCTGGCCACATTATCAGAGCTGTTGTTGGATTAAGATTGCCTTCATCAGGAGTTTAAAATTAATTGTTGTATTTTGTGCTAGAAATGTCAAGAGAGACATGTGCTTGATGTTCTTGTTTCTGATTTTGCTCTGTGTCCTATAAATTTTACAGAAGTGTTAATGTATCATCCAAGTGATTAAAAAAAAGCTTTTGAAATAGGCTTTCTGAAATGTCTCTTCAGTTGCTGGTGGGATGCTTGTTACTACCAGCAGAGTATGGCACTTCCAAATAGTTGTGCATCTTCACTCTCGTTGTTTCATCTAGACTCACTTTATACAATGGGACAGTTAGGTTGGGAACAGGAAATAGCAATCTCTGAATTGTTAGGATTTGTAAATATTCTAGGAAGTCGTGAGTATGTCTATCATAAATGTTTCTTTTTTTCTGGCCTGTCCTCTTTCTTAATTTGTGTGAATGCAGAAGCAGGGGCAGCACTGGATATTCAAACTCCTGTCATCTATTTCCCTATTTGTAGACCTGTCTTCTTCATTATAATCTTTTGAATGCAATACGCATATCTGCAGCTATGAGAGTGGTGTTGCCTTATTTTAATGTGTTTATGGAAGTTTCTTGCTGTCTTTCGTGTCCATGGAAAATGTTTAGCCTTTGTAAACTTATGGCAATAGGCTTGCGCTATTGTTAGATGCACAGTTAGCTGTCGGTATTAGTTGTGTTCCCGTTGCTTTGCTTATGTCTGTCTACATGTATATGCATGTCCTTACTCATATTGCTCTATTTATCTTTCTTCCACACTGACCTAACTAGCTTCTTTGTTTAGTTTAGTCTAATCAGCAACTCTCAGTTGCTGTTCAGGGAACATCAGAACTATCTGCTCCAGGATGGTTCCTGCGATCTGTTTGTTTTCATTCTACTTGATTTCTGATACATTAAACTCTTTTGATCTGCTTTTTCCAATTTAATACATTTTCAATTGGAAAAGCAGTCAGAGCTTAGTTTAATATGGTGTCACAATTATGAAACAATATTGACCCCATATTTCAAGAATCTGCTGGAAGAGCTTTACCTGCATGCTTAAAGTGTCAATATAGCAGGATAAAAGTAAGTTCCAGAACTACTCCAGTACCACTTGAATGTATCTGAGGTATGGGTTGTATTTGTCACCTCATTCCTGAATTGTGGGAAATTTCATTGCAAGCACATGTTGTGGATCCTGTTCTCTCCCATGATTCTTTGCCTCAAGGAATTTAGATAAACTTTCCTCTGTACCAAAACTTCGTAGTTCTGTGCTTTCTCCATTGTAGTCTTTGTGCTTCATTCTTTGAAATGCAGCTTCTTTCCTTGTGTTACCTCCTCCCTCAATGATCAGTATTCTGTGATATATAGCACTTTTGGATATTAAACACTTGCAAAGGCTTTTTGGTCCTACCCAGTGTGTAGTAATTCTTAATTTACGGAATAAGACTTGTCTTGTCATTCCT
This sequence comes from Balaeniceps rex, assembly GCA_013401315.1. Lineage (NCBI taxonomy): Eukaryota > Metazoa > Chordata > Aves > Pelecaniformes > Balaenicipitidae > Balaeniceps > Balaeniceps rex. Next base: position 4,385 of record VYZW01006686.1, read on the forward strand.
CTACAAGACACGTCTCAAATCATAGAATCATTTGGTTGGAAAAGACCTTTAAGATCATTGAGTCCAACTGTACCTGTCCACTACTAAACCGTGTCCCTAAGCACCACATCTATACATCTTTTAAATACCTCCAGGAATGGTGATGCAGCCACTTCCCTGGGCAGCCTGTTCCAATACTTGACAACCCTTTCCGTGAAGAAGTTTTTCCTGATATCTAATCTAAAGTTCCCCTGGCGCAACTTGAGGCCATTTCCTCTTGTCCTATTACTGGCTACTTGGGAGAAGAGACCAACACCCACCTCACTACAACCTCTTTTCAGGTAGTTGTAGAGAGCGATAAGGTCTCCCCTCNGGTGCAGGATCCAGCACTTGCCCTTATTGAATGTTGTGGCCCTCTGTCCCCTCCATTTCCTAGAACAGATTTTAATTTCTGCTTCCCATATATCAACAAAGCAGCTGAAGAGAAGAGCAGAAAGAGGGATGGAGATGAAGAGGAAGGATGGGGTGAGGAAGGCAAGGTGTCTCATGTTTCATGCAGAACTGGGGTGAGGCTATGGTATCAGCAACATTTAGACTTGAGAAGGAGAAACTGAACTCTGACTGGTCAGTTTTTATTTCCTTCAAGAGGTAGTTCTAGGAATTGCATCTTTAGGAGCTTGATTTCCCCCTTCAATCCTGGGTAGCTGAGCTTTTCCTGACATAGGTAAAGTCTAGCATTAGAAAAACCTGATGCCAGGGATTGTCAATGAGCTTTCTTAATGTGACTGATACAGCTTGACCGAAATCCATCTCACCTATTGCTGATGATTTCTTCTTAAGGGTAAGCTTTTATATCATCTTCCTGACACTTACATAGCTAAGTCCATTGCTCAGTAGCTTTTTTTCAGGTCTGGAACTACTGTATTTACATCAGTGCAGTATTGCAGTTGGGCAGATGGAAATGGGGAGGTGGTGTGAATAGTGAAGCCATCTTGGGATACGGATGAAACTTTTCAGAAAGGATTGCTGTAAAACGTGTATGGGGAGATTGTAGACAGACTGGTAAACTCAGTTTTGCAAGCTTACTTTTACTTCATGTTAAGCAATAAGACTTCTTCTTATACTTCAGAAATCTGTGTTGCTTGCTTTCTTGGCTGGATGAACCTAGTCAGATAATTTCTCAACTTCCAGAAAATGCCGATAGATTTCGTGCTGATTACAAAGTTTACTGTCATCTCTGCCACAGGCGGCTTGATAGACTGATACCTCCATCATGTGGGGAAAATGCAAATTGCATGATCTTTGCACACAATTTAGAGACTTTAGATTCATTATATCATGCACAACTCAAGCACTATATGTAAAATGCTGTCAGTTATACTTTGTGAAAATGTGATTGTTCTTCGAAGTTCATACAAAAAAATGGAAGTTAAACTTCAAAGGCAATATGAGAAGGTTGTCGTATGTAAATGAACACATGAAGCTATCTTCTAAAATTTCATCTATGATCAACAGGTTTGGATCTTTCTGAAATTTTTGGCAGCTTATTAAAAATATGTTTATAAGGATTTATTTTTTACTTAAATATTAAGATTCATTATGATAATTATTGAACTACTTAGATCTTTTGGTAGTTCTTGTGGTTTTCTGTTTTTTCTCTCTCTCCAAGTTTGTCAGGGAACTAATTTGCTTCTCAGGTCTCAAATTGAGATGGCAATCCCTTTTCATTTGACTTCTGTATGGTTTGGTAATACATGCTTTGTATTTTAAACATATCTGTTGCTTACTTGAGTTTGAATTTTAAGCAGTGAATTTTGAACAGCACCTTGAGCTCTGCTGGGGCATTGGCAGTAGAACAGTAGAATCTTTTTGTGTGATTGTCTCTTGTAGGAGAAGGGGAGGTAAGAAGGAGGAAATAATTTTCTTCAACATGTTTTCCAAAGTAGTTAAACCTATTACTGTGATTTCCTTTTTTTTCCCCCGTCTACTCACTTTGATCAGTGGAGTGCTTTAAATATTAATATAGCTCGATTAGACATTAGTGGATAATAACTGTTGAAATAAACTTGGGGCTTTCATTTTCAGACATACACCATTACTGCTGTACTTTTTTTCCTGAATATTACTCAGTCTGGAGAGGGAGTGAGCTTCAGGCAGTGAAGTTGATACTTCGGGTACAGTAAAGTTGATATTCCCTGGAATCATTAGGCTTAGTTTGCTGACGGAGAATGTTTCCACACAGCTGTATGCATTTATGCATTTGTAGCTCTTATGGCCTTGGGACGTGTTGGATCTCTTGTACATGTGCAATACAATGGACATATATGCCCACAGTAAGTCTGCTGCGAGGGAAGGCGGCTGTGTTTCATCTGCATCAAAGGCTGGCTGGGTAACACTCTGCTGTCACTCACTGGAAAATGTGTGGTGTGAGCAGCAGTAAGGCTAGGCACTACATTTGCAGAATGAAAATTTATTCTTGAATTTTTAAGATGTAACAGTGAAAGAAATGTTATAGTGTTAAAATAGTAAAGCCAGATAGAAGTAATAGGGAAGACAGCTGCTGTAAGACATGATTGTTTTTGGTTTAATCCCCTTAGGTATGAGTTCTAGTCAGGGTGTATTTTGATTTCTGAGTGCTATTCTCAATATAAGGTTTTCGTTTCTAAAGTGCTTCCTACTGATATATTAACGATTTATTTCTTTTAAAATTTCTACAATGCCTACTTAAGCTGATAATTTGAAGTATATTTGTGAATCTGTACACTTTTGACTCTAGGTTTTATTTGTATTTCATACCTAATTGAATTTTCCTTATTGAGTTATAATGACGAGACTAATAAATTGGGCCTTTTTTGGGTACAGCTGCCTCTGGTGGAAGTGACTCCTTGCTTTCTATGGATGCACATGTGTAGTCTCTGACCACCCAAATTAAGATCCCAGACTTCTTTTCTGCCTTCCAAACTGTGGTGTGCTGTACTTTCTTACCTTTTTTATTTTTCCTCTGCTGCAACACATGTCGCTTGTGCCCTGTTCTGCTGCCAAAATAAAATAGACACTTGGGGTTTTTACCTTGTGTCACAGGCATGGTCCTTGGCGCTGTTTCAGTGTCCTGGAGCAGAAGATACAGCTTCCACTTTGCTAGTGTGGGGGATGGTGACATAGCTCTGAACATATGCATACTTCAGGACTGCTGCATTGTCTGTCATTCAAACTCTTTTTAAAAATTATTTGTATACACCATGAGTAATGTGCATGTTACAGTTCTGATAATTCAGTTTTGTTATTAATCAGATATCTCAGGTCTACCACTTGTGCTCCTTTACAGTCATCACTGAACTTTGAGAAACATTCTGAAAATTTTTCGTGGACAGAGAATCGTTATGAAGCAAATCGCAGAAGACACAACTCCTCAGATGGGTTTGATCCTAACATTGGACGGCCTAATGGAGGTATAATTTACCTTTCATGGAACATTTTGAATACATTTACATCATTGCTTTGTAGCACTCTAGCTAGAAAAAAAAAGTCTGATGATAATAGCTCTCCTATGCTAAATTCCTATTCTGTAGTAAAATAGAGGTAATGGAAAGATAGATCTTCTGATGACTAAGGGTTGGCTAAAGTAGTGTGATTCCAGCTGTATTTCTCTGTTAAAAAGAATAAGAGTGTCGAGTTAATATTCTAGCAAACAACATATAGATGAGCAACCAGAAAAGGAGGTTGACTTATCTTAATGTTGGACTACAGTCCTTTTTCTCTGGCACTGTTTTGTAAGATTCTTCCCTGCTGCTTATGTGAATGAAAACTTAACTTCACTATGCTATCACATCCCAGAGTATAGAGCTGCTAACCTAACTTCTCTTAACAATTTTGCAAAAGTAGAATATTCTTTTAAAATTGTTTGTAATTACATTTCTTTAAAATTTAAAAATCTAAGGGCATTTTGGGAGAAAAGAGAAGAATGGTTGGCGTTCTCAAGGCAGAAACGGTACAGAAAATATAAACCATCGTGGAGGATACCATGGCGGAGGTTCCCGCCCTCGTACCAGCACTGTCCACTGTGGAAAAGGCCAAGGACTGCATGAAAACAATGTACCTGATAACGAAACTGGGAAAAAGGAAGACAAAGAAGTACCCAAACAGTTTGAGGCTGAGGATTTTGTAAGTTAATTGTAATTATAATAAACAAGGTTTCATTGTTTCTACAAGTGCCATTTTGTCCATTACAAGCTACTTCATGAGATTTCACCAGTTTCAGATCATCATATAAGGGATCACCCTTCCCATAGGTAAGAGGGTGTTAGTCATTTGTCCACTAACTTGTTTCTCCTTTTATATCCAGTTTTTATCATTATATGTTTATTATTGTCACTTAAGTATTTAAGTGAAACTACAGTTGGGTTCCAGTTTACTGTGGTATGTGTATGTATTAAATTCTACACAATTACCTTACTAGAAATCTGAAGTAGTAACAAAGTGATCTTTCTGTCAATGGCCCTTTGAGATCCCATGCTTCAACCTAGAATTGTAGGATGTAACAGGAAGGGTGAGCTTCCTCTTTGAAGAACCATACATCACTGTTTTTTTGCTTTCTCTGGACAGTGCATGTAATGGTATTTACTGCTGCCTGAGATGTTTTGTTGGAGAAGAGAAACAAGTGAGCATTGACCTGTGTGGGTTGCAGGGGAAAGTGTATAGTCTGTCTCCGTTTAAAAATCTTTGACAGTAGAGGTCGTACTGCCGATATTATTGTGATTCTTTATTTCATTGGTCCCAGAATTCAAGACTTATTTTTTTAATAATGATAAAAACTTTCTTTCAGCCATCTTTGAACCCTGAATATGAGAGGGAACCAAACCAGAACAAATCTTTAGCTGCAGGTGTGTGGGGTGAGTATTTTTGATGTTTTTAAATGTAAAAATGTAGTGGAGATCTGAAGGTGTTTTATTCGAAACGTAGGATTTTTTTTTTTTAGAATTACAAAGGTATAGATTTAAATTATAAAGGTATAGTTTGAAATTGAGGAAACATCAATATCGTTGCAATGTAAGTATCTTTTTGCTAGAGAGATAACACTTCTATTTGAATATCAATCTGCTGGTCTGTAGATGCAGTCACAACTAGGATTCTTTCTCAGACCAAGTATACATCTTTTTTGTAAAGATGTCAAGAATTTATCTTCACCTTTATTTTCAAGAGGAAATGCAGTGAAGGTGGGTCACTCAAACTAGTGGTGTGATTGCTAGCTGAAGGCTTTGTAGAAGAATGCTTCTGACTGATGAGAGCTGTTGGAAGAGTTTGGAGAGAAACGTAGGAGGGCTGAGAAGAACAGGTTAGCTTGCAGAGGTTTAAAGTCTCTTCCTGGAAGCAAATGTCTTAAGCTGTTGGTTGTGTTTATGAACAACTTGTAACAAATCCAGTCCTGAGGGTGGGCCTTGTACTGAACTGTAGTCTGGGACTGTTTTCTCATCTCTACCTAATTAAATTTGGGTACCGCTTTACAATTCCGTGGGCTTTATGTAGTCAGTTGTTCACCCTTAAGAAGGTGGCAGCTTTAGACTGCACAGGTTTTAAAGTAATAAACTTGCTCAAAATAAGAACCTTTGTCTTTATGAAGAGATAACTTTAATTAAACATAAAAGCTGCTACTTAAACTGTTGCTAATACTGAGATCTGAAACTTGTTGCTTATTTTAAATAATACTTTAATTTGCTGATTCTTTTTCTCCTACTTCCCCAGTATGCTTTGCACTCTTAGGTAACACTAGATGTAGGCCAGTCCCTCAATCGAAATATCTAATTGCTAAGAACTTTTGCAGGAGCCTAAACAATTGGACTGCTTTCCAGTTTTGTGTGTTTAGCAGCTTTCATGTGAAAGTCAGGAAATACAGTTATTTTTCAATGAAAGAATGACAGTAACTAGATTCTTTCCTAACCAGGTGTCATGGTTTAGCCCCACTCGGCAACTAAGCACCACGCAGCTGCTCGCTCACCCTCCCCCTCCCCGGTGGGATGGGGGAGAGAATCGGAAGGGCAAGAGTAAGAAAACCCACGGTTTGAGATAAGAACAGTTTAATAATTGAAATAAAATAATAATAATAGTAATAATAATAATGATAATAATAATAATAATAATTGTAATGAAAAGGAGAACGAGAGAGACAAACAAAACCCAGGGAAAAGAAAACAAGTGATGCAACCGCTCACCACCCGCCGACCGACACCCAGCCAGTCCCCGAGCAGCGATCCCTGCCCCCCGGCTAACTCCCCCCGGTTTATATACTGAGCATGACGTCATATGGTATGGAATAGCCCTTTGGTCGATTTGGATCAACTGTCTTGGGCTGTGCCCCCTCCCAACTTCTTGTGCACCTGGCAGAGCATGGGAAGCTGAAAAAGAAAGTCCTTGACTAGTCTAAGCATTACTTAGCAACAACTAAAACATCAGTGTGTTATCAGCATTCTTCTCATGCTAAATCCAAAACACAGCACTATGCTAGCTACTAGGAAGAAAAGTAACTCTAACTCAGCTGAAACCAGGACACCAGGTTGGGAAAAATTACATAGCAATTTGAATGTTTTACAACCTTTGTAGCACTCTGGCTGTGGCTGCTGCGTGATGTGGCTCAGTTTGATCTGAAGGGGAGGGCAAGCTTTCCAGGCTTTTTGGATATCGCTCTTCACAAGCAGAGGAAGGAATGGTTCTGTTAGCTTGCATAAAATCATAGAATGGTTTGGTTTGGAAGGCACCTTTAAAGATCATCTAGTCCAACCTGTAAGCTACGTTGCAGTGGCTTGTTACAGCTTACAGCTCGGTATCTTACTTCATTACAGCTCTGCTATTGCAAACCTTGTTTTGTAATTGAAAAACTGAAATTAAGGCTATTATTATTCCCTTTTAAAGGAAACAATATTCAGGACAGGAGGAATGTTACCATCCACTTCTAATGCCAGTTAAAAATGTATGCTTCTATTGGATTCCATTTTACCTTGTGTATATGTGATGGGAGTGTGCAAGTATTGTGAAAAGTGTTTTCATAAAATTTGATGAGAGCTAAGTATACAGTTATCACAAATAATTTTGTAACATCTACCTGCTAAACAAAGCTGAAGTCACTTATGCTTTTAAGATAGTTTTTTTAAATGTAGGATGTGGTGACTCTGCCCGTGAAGTAGAAATGCTTGCAGGGAGAGGAGGTAATCTTGGAAAAGGCTGTTAATGCATCATTGGAATACATGTGCAAAAAAAAAATATTTCTTTTCACTTTTTGAAAATTATAGAACTGTCTTTAGTAGGTGTTCTTTAAAACTGTTAAATGTCAGTTACTTAGTATGACAGCTGACTGTATGTCTCTTAATAGTGCTCTCTTGAACATAGAAATGTAAGCTTCAGATGTTCTGTTATGCCCATCTGAGGCATGGAGATAGAGAAGCTGGTCATTGCCGTGGTCTAGACTAGTGCACATCTCTTGTCTCATGTTTATAGAGCCTTGGTGTGAAGCATTTGGTTCTAAACTGAGCTGTATATAAATATATAAGTAAGTATTCTTGTAGTAACCTTAAGGGGAATATGAAAACCATAATCTCTTTTGAAGATTAGGTAACTGTCAACAACTAACAGTATTTGGATTTTAGATTTGCAAACAAGAACTGTGTAGCTGGCTTCTTTGAAGAATATCTTTGCTTTCCGAAAGTAGAATTCCTGCATTGCCAAGTAAAATATTTTACAAATGGTGGTTGTAGAATGGAACAGAACCTGTGTTTACCCAGGTTTGTACAGTGTGTTATTTGTGGAACTAATACTGGACTAAGTTCCTGATTTATGCCTGTTTGCTCTGGACCATATGGCTATCCAGTACCTTATGAACTAGAAACTCAAGATTGTATACACATGCACACACGCATATGTATACACACACTTCTTTTTTTTCCAGAGTACCCTTTGAATCCTAAATCTAGATCTCCGAGAATGCTGGTCATTAAAAAGGGCAGTACAAAAGAACTGCAGATATCTGGATTCCCAGTAGTAGGAAGTCTTCATTCACAGCCAGTAAGGAATGGAACTGGCACAAGTGTTTATAAAGGATTAGTCCCTAAACCTGTGACTCCACCCACAAAGGTGAGTCTTGGATACCGGTGGCATGAACAACATGCTGAAAAAAATCATGCTGTAATTCTGATTGTGCTTATTTCACCCCTGAGAGTACTGTTCCTAGAGTATTAAGCTTCCAACTCTTGCTAAGTGCAGCACACCCCAAAAGTGAATGGAAACAAATTTTTCTCATTTTTCTTTTTAAACTATACTGTAATTGGATCTCTCTGTTTCTCATTTACCGTTTTTGAGAAGTGCAAGAGCTGTCCAAGTGAGAGTGAAAAGGATGTTTTTAACTTACGGAGTAGCAATGCCTTTTGTATATAAGATTTTTAACAGAAAAATGGATACCCAGTGGAGAGATACAGTCAGCATAAAAGTACCTTCAAATTTATCCCAGTTATTGACAGAGATGATGTTGCAACCTATTAGTGTCATTCTGGTCCCTTTCCAAATGCAGCTTTCCATGTTCATCTTTTGATTTTTGTTTCAGGAGTTTTTCTGTGCTTCTGAGAACATATGATGGAGTAGTTCTTAACTCTCTAACTTTCTACATTAAAACCAATACTTTCAGCTGTTGACGACTTGTATTTTGATTCTTAATACCTCAAATATGAGGGTCTTAATTGTTTTGAAATTTTAGTCTTTATATAAAAAGTGTAAACAGTGTTTGTGAGCAGATGAATTGCTCGTAAACAGTCTCTTTTTCACAAGAAAACAGGTGTTTGCACTAAATTATGGTTGTAGTTATGATTTGCTTTTGCTTAGTCATTTTTCAGAAGATTCCTGAAAATAATCCTATTGTAGTTAATGACTCTTTACATTTAAATTTAAATTTTTCTTTAGCCTACACAGTGGAAAAGCCAAGCAAAAGAAAATAAACTTGGGAATCCATTTCCTCATGAATCTGCACATGGTGTTGGCAATTTCAGTCCTTTCAAATCAGCTGCCAAGGCATTTACTGTATCACAAAATTCAGTGAAAGAGGTAAAGCAATGTCTGTATTTTTTATCAAATCTATAAAATGTTTAATTTGGTTAGATAAGGGGATCAGTAAGTTTTATGCAGAATTGTATTAAATAAGTTTTTTTGGAAGTTAATGTGTGAAAAATATGGAAGGCACATCACTGGCCTCTAAGTACTGCATAATTTGCTTTGTAGGTTTGATTTGGAGTAAAAATGGTGCATTAGGAAGTATAACCTGATAGGTTTAAACTTCAAAACTGCTAATGGTATGATACACTTCAGAAGGTCCACTGTTCATTAGCAGTGCTCCATAAACCTGCATCTTTGTGTTTACATGTAAGAACTATATATACCAAGATACAAATATCTTCCCTCTGCTTTTGGCTGTGGATATATGTGAAACCTGGAACTATGACTGCCGGGGAGTCTTTTTGTCTTTCATTCAAAGTTTTCTAAATGAATAAACTTCTAATATTCTTTCTTTTTCTGACTCCCTGCATTAGTGTAATCGGTCAAATTCTTCATCCCCTGTTGACAAAGTTGGTCAGCCTCGTTTAACAAAATTGACAAGAATGAGGACTGATAAGAAGAGTGAATTTTTGAAAGCATTGAAAAGGGAGAGAGTGGAAGAGGAACATGAAGACGAGAATCATGCTGGGCAAGAGAAGGTAGTTTTGTTCATACCTGCTGTAGATCCAGCAGTAGTAGTTTCTGGACAGACCATAAATTACTTTTTATTTTGCAGTAAACAGCTGTTAAGTCATGGTTATGGGTCTCTCAATGAATGAAAGGAATTGCATTTTGAATTTAAAAAAGTTGTTCCAAGTACTACTCTTCCTCCAGTGCTTCTTAGTAGTTTCTCTTTTGCTTTCTGCAGTATCTGTTTATGCATGTTAATAACTCAGGTACATCTGTGTCTTTGTCAACAGGAAAAAGAATAAATTAAGCTTAGTATGCTAACCTAGTCATAGAATCATGGAATCGTTTAGGTTGGAAAAGACCTTTAAGATCATTGAGTCCAACTGTTAACCTAACACTGCCAAGTCCACGACTAAACCATGTCCCTAAGCACCACATCTACCCATCTTTTAAATATCTCCAGGGATGGGGACTCAACCACTTCCCTGGGCAGCCTGTTCCAACACTTGACAACCCTTTCCGTGAAGAAGTTTTTCCTAATATCCAATCTAAACCTCCTCTGGCGCAACTTGAGGCCATTTCCTCTTGTCCTGTCGCTTGTTACTTGTGAGAAGAGACTGAAACCCACTTCGCTACAACTTCCTTTCAGGTAGTAGCAGAGAGCGATAAGGTCTCCACTCAGCCTCCTTTTCTCCAGGCTAAACAAGCCCAGTTACCTCAGCTGCTCCTCATAAGACTTGTTCTCTAGACCCTTCACCAGCTTTGTTACCCTTCTCTGGACACGCTCCAGCTCCCCAATGTCTTTTCTTGTACTGAGTGGCTCAAAACTGAACATAGTACTCGAGGTGCAGCCTCACCAGTGCTGAGTACAAGGGGATGATAACTTCCCTAGTCCTGCTGGCCATGCTATTTCTGATACAAGCCAGGATGCTATTGGCCTTCTTGGCCACCTGGGCACACTGCCGGCTCATGTTCAGGCAGGTGTCGACCAACACCCCCAGCTCCCTTTCCACCAGGCAGCTTTCCAGCCACTCTTCCCCAAGCCTGTAGCATTGCATGGGGTTGTTGTGACCCAAGTGCAGGACCCAGCACTTAGCCTTGTTGAATGTTGTACAGTTGGCCTTAGCCCATTGATCCAGCCTGTCCAGATTGCTCTGCAGAGCCTTCCTACCCTCAAGCAGATCAGCACTCCCACCCAACTTGGTGGTGTCTGCAAACTTACTGAGGGTGCACTTGATCCCCTCATCCAGATCATTGGTAAAGATATTAAACAGAACTGGCCCCAGTACTGAGCCCTGGGGAACACCACTTATGACTGGCTGACAACTGGATTTAACTTGCTGGGTCTGGCCGTGCAGCCAGTTTTTTACCCAGTGAAGAGTACATTCATTCAAGCCATGAGCAGCCAGTTTCTCTAGGAGAATGCTGTGGGAAACGGTGTCAAAGGCTTTACTAAAGTCCAGATATGCAACATCCACAGGCTGTCCCTCATCCACTAAGTGGGTCACCTTGTCATAGAAGGAGATCAGGTTAGTCAAGCAGAACCTGCCTTTCCTAAACCCATGCACGGTCACCTGGTTGTGCTGTACATGCTGTGTGATGGCATTCAAGATGATCTGCTCCATAACCTTCCCTGGCACCGAGGTCAGACTGACAGGCCTGTAGTTCCCTGGATCCTCCTTCTGACCCTTCTTGTAGATGAGCGTCACATTAGCTAACGTCCAGTCAACTGGGACCTCCCCGGTTAGCCAGGACTGCTGATAAATGATGGAAAGTGGCTTGGTGAGCACTTCGCCAGCTCCCTCAGTACCCTTGGGTGGATCCCATCCGGCCCCATAGACTTGCGGAGGGCAGTGTTTCACAACTTGGTTGTTAGTGTTATCCTGCAGGCCAATTAATGGAAAAACTTGGTTCTGCTTCTCAAACCATTTCCTTTCTAAGGATAGAAAGATATGCTTTCTTAGATAGCCAGCAGTTATCTATTCTTGGTCTATTCATAGGAGCAATAGTTCAATTTATGCATAGATAAAGAACCTGTTTGTAGTCGCTAATTGAGAACTCGGAGGCCTATATTGTCTGTATATAATACGTGTCAGGTTTCTTTCAACATGGATCAGTTTATGCAGTGCTTGGCTGGCACCAGAGAATATTTATCATTAGTGCTACCAGCCACCAACAAGCCGTAAGCATAGTTATCATACATAGTCCAAGTGAAGGTAAGTATTGTATTATTCAGGATGAGGTGATTATAAGCCTGTTTGCTGTAAATGAGTGGTTTAAAGTGTTTTAACAAAACAATAAAACATCTTAAATTAGAAATCAGCCAGATAAATGAGTGGTTTTGAGGAAGGTTTATTCAGATTCAGAGACGTGAAAAAAGAGAGAGTGCCAGTATGTATTGCTCATAAAAGTAACATTGACTTGTCTGACCCTGTTCCTATTTCAGGCAAAATAAAACTTGCTGTAATGGGGCCGTGCAACTTAGCTGTATGTGTGAGTTAAGAAAGGTCTGCATCTTCCCATTACACATTCTCTGGCTGAGCACCCTTAGATGGGTGTTGGGGGTAATGTTGTTCGTGTGTGTTTTAAGAAATGCACAAAGATTTTGATATAAGATTAAAAAGATACTGGGAAACGCTGTCTTGAGCTTTAGAATTCTGAAAATAATATATGAATTTGGTAGGGGTTTCTGTTCCTGAAATTGTCTTTAGTTCATAATATCTTTGATACATGTGTAAAATGCATTTGGTTGCATCATTTTACACAGCTGATTTTCAGAAGCAAGTGTATTTAAAAAAAAAAAGGCTTTTAGTAGTGGAAGTTGTAGTGTCCTTAGACAGGTGTACATAACACATAGCCTGGTTGGTTGTTGGTAAGTGCATGCTTCCTTTTCTCTGACGTTGCTGTTTCACTAACAGATGAAAAGATGTTAAAAAAATGAAAAGATGTTAAANAGTGGGAGGGAAATGATGATGATTGTCTTGATCCTGGACTGTGAAGTATTGTTTCTTACAAGTGCAGAACTGGCTGATTGAATGATTGCCTCCTGCTATGGATAATGCTCTTAAATGACCAGTTTAGGGATTTTGTTGTCAAAAGGGTGTTAACTAGGTAATGATTGTACTCTGCTCTTTGTTTTTACAGTTGGTAAGACTTCTGTGGCAATTTGGCTCATTACTAAATAAGAATTACAGGTTGATGAATGAGTAGAATAAAAAGAAACATCTTTGGTTTGTAGGATTAAAGAGCTTTTAATATTTGAGTGAACCTGAACAGTCTGCTTTCTAAATAAACTTTTTTCTTAGTTCTTATTTCATGGGTAGTAAGTTAGAGTTGCTGTTAACAACAGCTTGAGAAGCTGTGGTGAGGGCATGTGTTTAGGGGAAGTTGTCTGAATTTAAAGAGCAGTATCCGGTCTTTCTGAACTTGTGGCAGATGAATTTGCTGGTTGAGGTATGGTGGCTGTGACCTGCCCCTTACACTAAGTAAACTTGAGAACTCTTATGCTTTCAAACTTCTTCTGCCACACGTGACTCTGATATTTAATTAGGAACATTGTAAGTTCAACAGATAACCTGATATTTTCTGTAAGTATGAAAGGCAGCTTAAATAAGTTTGAATTTTAAGTTATGTTTGAAACTTTGTAGAAGAAAGTTGGAGGCAGAACATGGGAGTTGCTTTCTACATTACTTGATCAGTGGCATAACTTAAGATTTCTATAGTATCCAGGTATTGCAAACTGTAGAAATATGAACAGAATTACCCCTGAAGTAGTATAGAGTGTCTCCATTTAAACTTAATTTAAATTAAACGGAGTCACTGAATTGCAGCACTTGCAGACATTTACTTCTGAATGGAATTTACTTTTAAACTTTGTAATACATAATTATTTTTAACAGGATGAGTCCTTTAACTTGCGTAACAGCAACAGTCCTCATCATGAGAGAGATATAAACCGAAACTTTGAAAATGAAATTCCGCAGGAGAACGGCAATGCTTCAATTACATCTCAACAGATCATTCGATCTTCAGCTTTCCCTCAGGCAGATGTTCTTTCAAGCTCACTTGAGGCAGAGCATAGGTATGTACTTTATATAATATAGTGTTCCTTCATGGTAAGTGAGCATGTCACAAATTCTTACTAGTTCAGAAGTCAGAATCTGAAAACTGAGAACACATGAAATGTTTAATGAGTACTGTCAAGTTAACTTTCAGACGTACTAATTTAACATGGAATATACTTTGTTTCCATTAGACTTGTGTACTGACTTAAACTTGCTTCACTAAAAATTTGATGTGTTTCCTCATAAAGAAATAAAGCAAACTGCATAGTGACTTCATCCCTCTGATTTTCTCCTGCATGTCTAGGAGGAACAATGCGTGTAATTGCTATTTGTATAATAATACTTTAAATGCTGCATCTTATGTAGTAAAACTCTAGTGAGTTTTTCCTCATTGTTAAAGTAATTAATTATTTCTGTAGCTTACTAGTTGACACTGTCAGTGATACCCCAAGACAATGCAGTGGAAAGGGAGAAGTGACTTCAGAAAAGGATTGAAACAATTCTAGTATCTCATAAAAAGTAACTGCAGTAGCAACTGGTGGAGATGAGAATGATGCTGCTGTGAAATCACAACTCAGTCTGGAGATGAGCTTGTCATGAGCTCCGTCAGATTCTTACTGTTTCTGGCAACTACAGAATTGCAGTGATAGATTAGATAAGTGTTTTTTTCTTTTTTTAAGTGTTATATTATACACATACATTGGACTAGAGAACTTTCCCTTTTGTAGTACCTGAAGAGGAAACTTTCATGAGCTCTTACCCCTCATGAGTGTGAAAAGTGAAATTTCACCCTGCTCTGTTCCTTTTTTCCCACCATTGGCTATGGAGGCAGAAATCTTTGGCCACTAGAGGCTGCTGATGACTACTTTTTTGACTAGAAGATAGGAGTCTAATCTGACTCTCATTTTTCAATTCAAATGACTTTGAACGGCCTTCATAGGGCTTCCGGGCAAGTGTCTTTCCTTTGTTGTATCGCAGAGAAGCTGTGTCTCTATACTGTCCCAGCCCTTTGGCTGTGACCTCTGCATGCATGTAGACAGATGTTATGGTAAACCTTCTTGTGGTAAATTGGACTTGAAGTGACCAGCTTAACTCACAGGATATTTGTGCATACTTACTAACAGTATTGATACATCTTGTACAAAATATATCTTGGGCTTCCCTTCTGCTGGGGGAGTTTCCAACATGCAGCCATCCTGTTGGTGTCAAGTTTGCTAATTTGAAGTTTAATTTTTTTACGTAGTTCACACTTTTAGCCATTCTAAAAGCCTAGCATTGCTTTAAAGGGACAGCAGTCCTGCAAACTTTAGACAATGTTGCTTAAAAGTGAATTAGCTGTTGCCCTAAATTTTATTTACATTAACAGGAGCTCTGTAACTATTCACCTTAGTGTAAATAATACTACCATCTTAGCTTGCTAGCACTAAAACTTTCTAACTCAAATTACTGTTGCCAGAAATATAACCATCATTGAACTGCATTTGGCATTGCGAGTCTTTTTCCGTATGTCTATACAGATGCATGTATTCTCTTAAAAGAGAGTTTTGGATTACTTGCATATTATTTCTGCTGCTTCCTGAGGGATTAATTGTTCCTGGCTGTCACATTGTCCAATTTGGTCCAAATACTACAGAGGATGCAATTTCCATTTCTGTTATTGTCCTGTTAACTTTTTTTTTTTAAACAGAGTAGTGCTGTTCTCCCCTTCTCCTTTTACAATTCCAGGCTTTTATTATGGTTTTAATAACAGTCATGGGT
>VYZW01006687.1:0-11944 GCA_013401315.1 Balaeniceps rex
CTCCAGAGCATTCTTCCAACTCAAAATTCTTGTAGGGTTCTCCGATCCTAAATTTTTGAACACTTAAAGGGAGCAAAAGTCTTACATTCGGTCTAATGGATATACCCATAAACATGTCTTCACATCCTTGCCACATGAAAAAGCCATATTGTCACAGGTGACTTTACAAAACCTTTTTCACAAAAAGAAGCATGTAAAGTCACCCATCCCTTTCTTTTTTTCTTCTTTTTGAAAACATACTTTCCACAAACACCTCTGCAAGCTTGATTCAGGTAAGGATGGTGAAATAAACTGAACAAAAAATACCATAAAATTAGTCACTAATGTGGTATCTATACTTAAAAATAAATTAATGCTGATATTTTCTGAATAAAGCATTTGCCAAATACTGCCAAATACCCTACCATACTAGCATTCAGTATTTTCCTCTGCTGATGCGCATAAATATAGATAAAATTAATTAGGTTATAATGACTAAAATTTTAGGCATTTCCCACACCAGTGCAGCTACAGATTTCTGAGGAATATATGACAGAAACAAAGGGTCTAACCTCTTGCTTGTAGCCCAGGTCCACAAGTTTCATGTGCTCCTGGACTGTCTTGGCGCACATACCATGGTACCAGCTGGCATCTGCGCCACTTGTGGGTCTTCCACCTGAAATCAGGGGAGAAATAATCAACTTCAAACAATCCATCTAAACTTGTAGCAATCAAAACTGAGGCAGCACAAGTGCTAGATAGTATTAGAAACCACTGTAAGCTATTGCTTATTTTTACTAACTGGTCACAGCCAATTCACAACAAACAGTGACAATACCGTAAACATTTCACACTTTCCTGTTAACTTTTTTGCTCCTTTTAGGATTAGGCCATTAAAACACGGAGAAGGAAGGAGGAGGACGAGGAGGGAAGAGAAAGCAAACCATACATAATTTCAAGGATTTCAAAGAACAAAGGTACATTAACACTACCTAACAAATGCACAGTGCATACAAACCACAATATGAGGATTATATATTAATACAAAGCATTAACACACTTATACAAGATGTGAGAAAGAAATTTCACAGAAGAATACTATACATAATAATAAAATGATGTAACTTGAATACTCATTTAACAGAAGAACTCGTTTGCTATAGTTTCATATCTGAGCATGCTCAGAGTATTTTACCAGTCAACAAAATGACATAATAAAATTTGAAAAGTGGACTTAGTGAAGTGACACTAACATCTCATAAAAACAACATGGAGTCATTAAATAAGGATGAGTTTTAAATACTACCATGCCCTCACTTTCCCTTCCTTCCTTTTTTTTTTTCCACCTATCTCAGTGAAGCAAAGACATGTTGAAGTTTCCTAAATACACTCCAGCGATAAGACTCCAGGGTTGATTTCTGATTCACACAGTATTGGAAAAGTCTTTTGGCAGTAAATACTGTCACATATAGGTGTTAATGCATTTCTTTCTCTTTTCCTTCTTTCCTCTTCCCCAGGTCTTTTCTTCCCCTCCCTTAGGCATGCCTTGCAACACAACAACAAATAGAACAATTCTGCCTTGCTTGAAGCACAAACAAGCCTTGGAGTTACAGACAAAGATGAGGTCAGATGAGCACAGTCTTAGGATTTTTGTTTTGTTTTCTCAAATTTCAAACTATATGATTACAAAGGTAAAGTTTTCACAACAAAAAAATTCCTTTGCTAAGCTTCATCTTCCAAACACTAGCCCAAAAGGAGAAATCAGAAGCAAAAAGGGACCCAAGCTACAGCAAAGCATTGGGACAGTGGGTTTAAATGACTGTGAGTGTGCCTCGGGCAATCCCAGAGCACCTGGCGTCTTGGACAGCTGAATGTGGAGCCAACCAAGAGATACAACACAATGTGAATATGGGCCCAGACCATATCAAAATAAAGCTCAGACAAAAAGAACTTGCAAAAAACTTTGATAAGAAATGCAATATTGTGCTGCTTAATTTATTCTATCATTAATATAAACTGCTATGAAGTTTATAGCAGTTTATGAACTTCTACAAAGTTCCCTTCTAGTGCTGCAGAATACCCTAGGCCTTAAATATAACAAATCCAGGCAAGCCTGGTTATTGTCACATCTCTGAAATAATCCACAGTTGTCTGAATTACTCAGGGTGGGGGGAAAAAAATGCTACATCCACAGCTCAAACCATTGACTGCTCTCATGTTTAAAATTATCTCAATGGTTTTGCATCTCAAGTTTCATTGTAACTTGCCTCTGCAGGCCAGTATCTAAACTAAGGCATGAACCAAGCTGAGTCTGGGAGTCCATCTGTCGCAGCATGTATATAGGTCAGAAAGATGCTAAAGGAAATATACAGAAAATATTTTTAGTATTAGTTTGTGCCATGACATTTAAATCACCTCATCTACGACTCCCTAGCAACTCTTCTGCTCAGCACATCATCATGCATTAGCTCAGGTAAAATTTGACACTGAAGATACTAAAGCGGTGAGAAGCAGCCAGCATTTTAAAAGATAAAACTCTGACTCTAGCATTGACTAGAAAAAGTTCTTGAGCTATATTTCTCTGATGTTTGGAGTATTGATTTTGGTAGCTTCCCAATGCTGTTTTACAACCTTTCATATCTTTCAGTTATATACAGTGTGATCTCCTAATGAATTTGCAAAGATAATTCTTACCAGATGATGAAAGCAACACATTTCTTTAATCTCAATTTATTTTGGCTAAAATAAGCTTAAATTCTATTTGCACCACTGCAACAGAGAGGGGCTTCATAGGAACTGGCAGGTGTTCTTCTCTAGCCACTGGACAAACAGAACATTGTCTTCCAATTCAAACATATTTATCATTCATCAAAAAAAAAATAATCTCTATTTTTTATTTAATCAAGTAAATCCAACCAACTGCATCAGAATTTTCTACACTTCGTCTGTATCAACAACCAGATCTTGCCATACATCTAGACTTTCCCATGCCACTCAGACAGATACTATAAAACTGCCCAAAAATTTTCTTAAGCAGTTACGGTGGAGATCCCCACCTGTTGGAAGAGTCCTCAGCATTCTCTGGTGAAGATTAGGTCAACACAGAGAATTTTGTACATTAGGCGATAGATCAACTGTGGACTACCTCAGGGCTGACAAGGATGGAAAGATGGAGGATACAGTGCATGACACAGTGTGGCAACAGAACTCAGCTCTCCTAAACAGATGAGGCTGCATTTCAGTGCTTTGGATAATTTAGAAAGGAAGATTTTTTTTAATTGTATAGAATTTCAATAGTTGCTAAGAAAGATTTATCCTGGAAAGTAATTCTTAGTAGTTGCAATGTTCCTGCATTGCATCCTGCAAAGGAACTGGAACAAAATGAACTAGTGATTCACTATGGGCCCAACTGAGTCTACATATCTGTTCTGAAACCTTGATTTAGCTATGTATCCTATTTTTCTTAAGTGGAATTCAACAAGCTTTTGAGGTAGTACAAGTTGAAAAATCATGTCTGAGCTGTCTCTGGTTGATTTAGACTACCTGTAGCTATAGCAGACAGGAGAAGCTTCACACTCCTTTTCCTCAAACAAGGAGTCCGGGCACTCACGACCACCGTTGGCGGGGAGCTGGATGATGACTCGGTGACGGGACTGCTTCTTTCCTGTGACACCTCCTGCAAAGAGTAGAAGAGCTTGTTTCTCCTGCTACTACATAGGGATGACAGTAATTAGGGGAAAAATAAGATTTAACATAACAGGTATTTGAGATGATTGCTATAATAGTGACATGCTATTTTGTCCATAAGCAGAAAATTAAGCCTAATAGATAAAACACTTTAATCTCAGCTAAAGGCCAGGAAGCAGAACTAAAGAGAAAGGAACAGTAGCA
The DNA here is from genome assembly GCA_013401315.1 of Balaeniceps rex. NCBI lineage: Eukaryota > Metazoa > Chordata > Aves > Pelecaniformes > Balaenicipitidae > Balaeniceps > Balaeniceps rex. Next base: position 3,871 of record VYZW01006687.1, read on the forward strand.
GTACTGTACAAATGAATATACAGCTGAAGTCGACACACAGTTCAAGTGAACAAAAATTAAACCAGCTGTTTGCTGCCGCACTTTACAGTTTCAAAGTGTAAATTTGCCCTAATCATTTGCATGCAAAACCAGAAAAAGAAATTCATGGAAAGAAATTATTACTTTTCCATTCAGTAAATGAGTCAATGAGAAAATCTGCTTGCCTTTTGCTTACCTCCACTGCCAGCAATATAACAAATTTAATTTACAGTCTTGGTTCTCTCCAGGCTGGGCTTTAATTCTGCTTGCTATATCCTCATTTCCCACCTGGGACTAGCATTACCCTATCTAGATACACAAAAAATATTCCAAAAGAGCATGCTTTACATTTAAATGTGAAGTTTTATTTCCCACTTTGGAATTAATTTACAGTTTACAGTTTTTAATTATTATAGTCATTCATTATTAATGATAAACAGTAAATAGTTCCTGTAGGAATTTTTATTCCAGTCATCTTCAGATATCAGTTCTTCAGGTAGAAAATTAAGAGAAAAGCCACAAATCTATATTAATTCCATAGCGATACCTAATACACAAATATTGTTAGGTAAAAACCTTGGATCTTTTTTTCCTTCTTTTTTTTTTTTTCCAGAGAGCTCAAGCACAGACATTTGGCTGACTGGGTTGATATCAGCTTTGGGTGGGTTATTACAGCAGCTGCAGCTTGTCTGAACACAGAAGCATGCTGGACCGTTGCCAAGCCATTGTAATTAGGAGCAAGCGGTTGGAGAATCCCGGCGGTGGCTCTCCACCACCTGGCCGCTTTTCAATGCAGAGGAACCCCTCCACTCCCAAGTCAATCAGCTCCAGGAGATGCCAGGAGCTGGCACAAGAGGCAGGACAGACATGTAGCCCAGCAAAGCTGCTGACCAGCTTGCTGACACAAATGGCTAAAACCCATGAAATAAAAATTGTTTGTGTAGTATCAAAAGAGTTTGACTCACTGAATAGACAAAAGGTCTGTATTGGTTCACAAATATACTGCTTTTTAGCAACATACGTGCTAGTTTGTAGCCAATATTCGTGAAGATATGTTCCTTGCATCAAGGCCTTTCCTAAAACCCGCAGATATAAGAACAGAAGAGGATGGCATTTTTGTCCAAGATGACAACAAAAATATTTCAGAACGAACCATTAATATTGCTGTAAAATAACACAGTATTTAATAATTAATAACTATTTCATAGATTCAGATTCAATGCTCTTACTTCACTGTTCTTTTTCAAAGGTTATAAATTTAATCTTCCTAACCCCTTTCTTATTTGTTAGAATGCACTAAGCACTAATAGGAATTACTGCAAAAATGACTTTATGCTTGTGTCATTTATAAAGCATAGAGAATTGGCCGTGACATTCAAAGTGTGTATATTTGATATAACAATATCTTACTTTCTGATAATATGGTAGCTGTGAGTAATCATCACATCCCACAAGGGATTAGCACCCCATGGAACTTGGGGTATTAATCCATATTATAAAAATACCTCCTGTTAAGCTTAAAAAAGAAAAAGAGATAAGGTAGAAAAATGTGGGCAATATTAAGCCAGTCATCACTTTAACTTTATGTGTGATTTCAATGTAATAAAAATTCAAGTGAGACCTGAAATGTTTTTAAGAGTTCTGCCAAGTGTATTAAAATTGGTATTGCAATGTATGTTTAAGTCAGACCATTAACATCAACTTAAAGTCTGCTGATTTTTATTAACCTACCTTCACTTTTCCTTGGAGTAGAAGAAATCAGGCAAAATTATATACAAATGCATATCTATCTATCTATCTATCTATCTATCTCCTGGTATATAGAGCCTCAGATTTTCTAATGAGCAAGCAACATATGCATTTTCAAATACAAAATCTGACCATTTTATAATCTGACAATTCAAATACAGTTTCTACAATTGTACAAGTATGTGTTTCGGTCTTACACTAAGAGTTATGTGTGTGCTCTGTGACTAGCTATCTCTTTATCAGTGGGAGACGCAAATGGGAGTTTGTAACATAAAAGTAGGCAAAACGGGAAAAAAACCCAAACAGGTTCTTATAGAAAATGTATAGAAATAACTATTCTATTCAGCAAAAACACTATGTCCTCCTTGAAGCTGCTCTACCAGCTATTACATGTCCTCTGTCAGAAAGAGATGTGTATAAGTATTCTGCCACAGTGACTGCTAGTCTAAGTCCTTTTTTTCTTACAATCTGTCTACTAGCACACAATGGATAAAATTACCTTCTTGACAGGAAGAAGGACACAATGTCCAGTCACTGAATGGAGTCACAATACAGTCCTTCCTACAGGGAAGCAGACAAGGCCTCACTGTTTCTGGTCGGAGGCTCTCAGGGCATCTAAAAAAAAAAACAAAACCCGAAAAAAAAAGTATTATCAAATAAACAATCATTCTGCAGTGAGGTGGTGAATTACAAGAGATACTGAATGCCTGCAGGCACATGAGGGGAGTGTTAGTTGCCCAGAATTCACCAGGATTGAGCTCAGAAATAAAAACTGTTAGAATTTAAATATAGCTGGTGGAAGCAAGCCAAACCCAGTGCATTCTACACCTGGGGATTTAACCAAAAAAAATGATGGTTCCTAACTCACCATTCCAGACTCTGCCTTTTGAGTGTTATTTTCAAGCTTCCAAATGATTATGAAGAAAAGCCAACTAGTTTAGATTAGCAAAATACATTTTTAGCTCTTCATAAATTTACCAGAAACATAAGCTCTGGAAGGAGGCATATTTAAACTAAATAACATTGCTAACCCAGGAACAAATAGGTATAAGCTGTCTATGATTATGACAGAAACCAGAAAAGGGTTTGAAACTGCCAGATCAATGAGACTGTGAAAGACTGTCAGAAAGGACAGAAAACCTTGGTTGTTTTAGGAAGAGGCTTGACCAGCATATAAAAGGGATTATTGGACGGCCACATATGGGACTCATTAACCCAAGTAATATTCCCTCATTCTGTGTTCCTATTATTTCATCAAGGACAAACAACTCTCTATGCTGCAATACTTGTTTTCAGAATGTTGCAATAACTCTTGCAGAAGTACTGCAAATCTTTAAAATCATTTTAAAATTACTATTGCCCTAAAAGTGCACAGAATGTGGACTGTCAGGGGATTACATAAAGAGGTAAGAAAAACATCACATCTGTATTTTAGAGCTTTTGGCTCATTGCAGAAAAACGTTACTATGACTAGCTTTTCCTCTTGTGGCTGCTGGGCATTTTGGACCAGAGAGATGAGACACTAGTTTTATGTTTGGATTGGATCAGCTGGGGAAGCTTGGCTTGTGCGAGGCATCTTTCTTGCCAGGCTGAAGGGAGCAACTCTAATGAGGAACTACCAAGAAAATGTGATCTCCATGGTCAGTGGAGAACTACGCCTGTGTCAGTGTGGGAGGAGAAGCAGGAGGAAAGGAGAAGAAAAGCTGACTTGCAGCTTTACAGGAACACGTTCTTCAGCAATAACACTTGCTAGTTCATTATTTCCATCAGTTGTCTCTGCATTTTCCTGTCAATTCGCTTAAACTTCTCAGAGTATGATCCATTACTGTGAACCAGCACCAACTTCTTCGTGCCCTCTTATAATGACATCTCCACCCTCCCTCTCTTCTCCCCTAAAATACCAACGTGAAGGACCATGAAATATTATAGCTATAGCAACATAAATCTCCATCACCTCTCCATAAGCTCTCTACATTTTTAAGTCAAATTGTGCCTTGTTTCTATGTGATTCATAAAGTCATATTATGTCTGCATAGGTGTATTATATATGGTCAGGTACACTTTAAAAAAACATCTGCCACCAATCATATACATTGATGACACTTTCAGAAATTTTCTCTAAGGTTAAAAATCAAAATGCTTCTGAAAAGTATTGAACATTGGCTTACTAATGTTTTTTTCCTTAAAGAACAACAGAAATTATAAGCATAGAAAAAAGTCTGAATTATACACATTCACTGTTTCACTGAGAACTTCATCTTTCAGGAGCACTGAACATTACAATTCCTCTTCAGATCCTTGGGCAAGGCAATTAGTTCAATTAGAACACCATTTCTACCTTTTATATTGTTTGTATTTAGTATATGTGGCTTAAAGCAAAGTATTGATTTTTTTGCAGTCCTTACTCAAGGTCAAATTAAACAGAAGAGATACAAGCTGAAGTCTGTAACTTGTGAGGTAGATAAGGCCAATAATATTGATTGTATCATACCACAGTAATCCTTTTTATTGAGGGGAGTTTAAAACAAGGTTCCTATTTACAATTTCATGTTAAATGTCTAGTTCTTTAAAAATGATTCAGTGATTTTAATGTGACAATTTGAAGGATCAACCAAGACTTTTTTCCTCATTTCACAGTATTCATTTACAGTACAATAAAACAGCCCTCCTCCCAAAAATTTAAGGTCAAATCAAAGACAGAGACATTAACAGCAGATTTAAAAAGGAAGATAAATCAGTAGAGGTTTTTTTAAAATGTAAAATGAGCACCAAATGAAAGATACAATGGTATCATGACTGAGTAGAACAGCAACTTAATGCAGATACACAACAATTTAGATTACTGAATGTGCTGGCATTATTCCCCATATTTCTGTTTAAAGTAAATTAGGAATAAATCTACCGCTGAATAAAGCAACAAATGGCAGGCACCGTGCAAATATTTAGTGCGAGAATAGCTGCCTCATGAACTTTCTAAACGACCTCTGCTATCAGCTCTTCCAGCTTTGAATCTGTCCTCAATGGGATATATTTACAGACTGCCGTACTGTTATGAAGATATTATCAAATGCATTTTACTAGCAGCTAATCTGTATTTAACCCTGGTCATATATTAAACTGCAAAATTAAATCACTGGGCCAAAGGGATCTCTTAGAAAAACATGTATATGGGGAAAAAAACCTCACAAAGGTTGTCAAACTAATGTTCAAACTAATGTTTCAAACTAATGCCCTGTCAGAGCTGTACTATTACTTGACCTCCTCAGTCTGCTTCTGAGAAGATGCAGTTACAGGGGTTGTACTGCAATTTGACCCAAAACAGTATTTTTGCATGAAACTGCACTAATCTGGATAGTGCACTGCTTGCTTGGAGGTACCACAAGGATCTTGGAAATGGTGCTGCACTACACACCACACACATGCCTCAGGACTTTTATCTCAACATGACCTGATGATGGCAAGGAGCCAACGGGATTTAGCAGTCAGTCAGCTGTCAGCAAAATCATCACTGTAAATATCACCCATAAAAATCAATAGTGAGAAAGGTATTTTATAGTCCTTCTGTAGCTTCAGTTTTGTATTAAAAGATGAATTGTTCCCTCATGAGAACACAAAGATGGGGGTCTTTTTGTCTTTGCATGCAGCCATTGGTGATATAAATATAGAGCAGTAAAATCCAAAGATAATTACAGCATGAAGATATTTTTTAAGATCTTTACTTTTTTGGGCCCGCTTGTCCCACGTTGACTCTCACACAGATGACCTTTCTTGTCTGCATCCCCACAGAACACGTGGCCTCCCCATTCCAGCTGGCAGAGGAGTTGAAAGCAGAGACAGATGTATCCTCTATGCACTGTCCCCACGGGCCGGTCTGCCAATGATACACAGTGCAAGAGTGTTCATTACAGCTGCGTGTTTCCTGTAGGGCACTACTATTTGGGCACTGTATTCCTCCTGGAACAATAAAACAGGGCAAAAGTTTATGCAGTGGAAGGAAAGAAAGTATTTTATTAAAAAAAACCAAGAAGAATACAACACTTTGAAACATTATTAGTTATATATTATTACTTTGATTACATGAAAGAAATGTTGTTCCTTTTTCCTTCTCTTCATGTGCCCAATATGGACTTTGGCAAACTTCAGTCAACAGACTCCACAGAACAGAACGTACGTGGACAATAAATGTAAATGTGTACAATAAGGATGCCAAAATAATCATAACATCTATAACACACTAATGTGCTTGGAGTAATCTACCACTTTTTTATTTTGGGGTTCTCTAAAAGAGACTGCAAGAGATCACATAAGGAGGTATGAAGACTCCAGGCAGAAGAAATGGTTAAATATTCTAGTTATGCATGTGTAGAGACCACTGTTTATGTCTAATTCACGGATCAATTAGAAACATTTTTGGAGCTCTTGTCCTAGCTCCCAGTGGATATTTATCCATTTTACGCAATTACCAAAGAGGATGGCACAGCTGGCAATTTCAGGTCCAGATTGAGATAACAAAGGCTGTTGCAGGTAAAGATTAAAATGCATTCATGTGTCAATAATTGTGAAGAAAAGCTCAGATAATGCTATCTTTGTTGTGTCCGGTTTCAGATAGTAAGTTCGGTTTCTTGTATTCAAGCACTTCAAAGCAAATCTGGCCTCCCAATCCTCCACGAGTAAAGAACAGTTCTTTCCTACCAGACTTGATCATAGGCTACTAGATGTTTAGCCCTGTGAATAGACAGCATGTCTGCTACATCTCTGGTGTTACTAGACATACAAAATCTAGGTTTAAGAATTAATTTAAACATTCATGGCCTACACAGGAACAATAGGGCTCCTATCTCCAGATGATAGAAAGCCAAGGGGTAAATAACATTTTAGTCTTTCCTAAAAGATAAGAACAGTAAGAAAAATAAGTGAAAGAGGAGCTTTTTATTAGTTACTGCAGATGAGCTATACTTTGCTTTTCACTGAAAAGAAGAATGTATGCTCACACCAAGCACATATCAGAGAGCATATTAGCCTTTCCACCCCACCGCTGAACTTTAGGTTGACCTCCAGCCCTACAGACGTGCAAGAGGGAAGGGGTTTTAAGCACTCATTGTTGAGAGAAATTAAACAAACAACTAAATGCAATCAAAGAAACAATGGATACAACACAAGTAAGTCAAGTGTCACAAGCGGTGGAAATACTTTGTACCCCAAGTTGCTTTTGTGGAACGTTTAGATCTGCAGCAAACGTGAGGAAAGGGCCATTCTAGCGAAACCACAGGACAAAATCCAAATTCTCAAATTGTTTCCATAGAGATAATTTTAACTTCTGACTTTGGGCTAAAAATATTGATGCAACCAAGAAAGAGTAAACATCATATTAACTGAGATGTCATGCCAAAGACGAGCTAATCTTAAGTTTTGCAAAGGGGGATTAGAAAAACCTAAAAATGTGTGAATGTAATTAAACAATGACAATGAAAGGGAATTGGTTCTGGCTCAGAGTGGATGCAACTCAAGTCTATCAGATTTGCTTTACATATAAGTCAACATGCATAGCACCAAGACAAAACATGTCATACCCATTTTCCTAAAAAAGGACATAAAAAATCAAATGGTAAAACAAAATTATGGTTATGTAGTATGTTTCAAAAAGTTGTTCAAGCAGCTTCCTTCAGGAAATAAAAAAATCTTCCAGCTAACAGCAGCAGATAGGAATATAAGCAAGGAAATTAGGAAAGTAAGTGTATCTTGAAAAAGAAAAAAAAATCAAAGATAGTAAAGTCACAAATTATTTGGCATGGGAGAGAAAATTGATCCACATGAGAAGGAGTCTAGACATGTTCTCCCAGTACAAGGGTTAAAAAAAGGAGAATTCAGAAGAGATAAAGAAGGTTACTCAATTAATTATTTCCATCTGATGTTAGCTCAAGAAGAAACACAANAAAAAGCTTCATAAAGAATGAACAAAACATGGAAATAATATTACTGAAATATAAAACAACCATCACTAGTACTAAATCTTTGTAATACTAAAAGAATATACTATTTATAAATAAATCAACGTGCCATTCTCTCCAGGAAAACAGCATTCCCTTGTGCTCCCTCAAATTAAAATAGAAATAGCAGAAGGGGTTGGAAAACTGGTAGTTAGAGATGCCCTTTATAACATCTGAATAGGGGTAACAAGATCAGGGCTGCTCAACTTTAAGAGCGTATCACCAAATGAGGACAGGTTTGACAGGAATATAAAAATTAATGAGTATCACAGGAAAAAAAAAAGACATTTAATTTTATCAGAATACATGAAAAAGGGACA
>VYZW01006687.1:12167-24561 GCA_013401315.1 Balaeniceps rex
TTAAGCAAATTCATGAATTAAAGGGGGTGGGGGGGTGGGAAGAAATGTTTCCCCAGGAATGGATGCCATAACCACCAGCTCCTAAGGCATTTGAGAATAAAGTGACAATTTAGATTCAGTTTTGACAGCTATGCAAGAATGTATATTCAGGGAAAAAATGAGAGTGACGTTGACTTGTAAATGAAAAACATTGGGGCANAATGAGTATCACAGGAAAAAAAAAAGACATTTAATTTTATCAGAATACATGAAAAAGGGACATACAACACTAAATACACTTTATATAATACATGATCAGATGACTGTAAATAACTGCTTGGCAGTACTGAAAATATTCATTTCAAGGTACAAAAACCAGCTGGAGCTGAAGCATTTCTGTTTGGATTTGGATACTTAAGCAAAGCACACTTGGAAATGAAAGGCTAGCTTTACAGGGGGACTTGCATATTACTCATAAAATAGCAGAGATATGAGGGTAGTTTCCTTGAACACTTTAACAGAGTTGTCATATTCTTAGATTGCTTTTCTGCCTGATTTGGAGCTGGTAATGGGTAAGACATCTTGCTCTAGGATATTCAAGGATTGGATTTTATAAGTCTTTTTTTGTGACACTGTCTTGATAACTTCCAAATTTCAAAATGCTTAACACTTTTTAAATTTAATTTTAATTAATCATTTTCATATCAGTCATTTTACAAATGCATGTAATTTTATATATGCGTTTCAAAACAGCTGGAATAATCTTAAAGTTTGAGAAAACAGATGCTTCTGAAGTGCCTCTTGTAATCTAGAGAGTGAGGTGTTACTCATTTCTTTGCATTAGGAACAAGGCAGGCACTCCTTGAGGCAGCTGCACTTCCAGAAGACAGACGTGGTCAGTAGATGCAGACCGCTAACATAAGAACAAAGACCCTGTTGGTGCAGATCTCCTGTTCCAGTTCTGCAAACATTCACGCTTCCTCACCTGCTGCATATCAGTTATACAAACCAAGCAGACCTGTCCTGTAATACACAACAGGACAGGAGTTAGGGTGCACCCACGGGAGACGAGAGGCCTGTCCTCAAGTCCTTTCTCGGATAGGATTTGAATCCCAGACCCCACACTCCAGGCGGGAATCTGAACTGAGGGGCTCCTGAGCAAAAGGGGAAGCACGGCAACGTCCCCAGCTTCATAAGCAAGGTGGCAGGTCACTTTGCAAGTCTAGCCTGAAAACTCAGGTTCCCCAGTTCCAAAACTAAGTGGTTTTTTATTCCTGTTTCAGCTGAAATCAGTTAAAACTCATGAAAATCCCTGTCTTCTCCAAAACTGATCCTTTGGCGAATAAGCAATTTGCTGAGAAAACAATTATATGCAATTCTATGCTTTCAGATTTAATTACCAAGCACTGTTATTTCAAGCCAGGAAAACACAAAAATTCAAATCAAACAGACTGAGCGAGTGTGAGAAGAGTAAACACATTAAAGAGCCTGAAGTATAACTCCTCTTTTGCAACTATGAAGTCAAATTGTACTGGAATTTTAACAGGAATAAAATTTTAAAGCATATCAACCATAATTTGCCTAGAGTTGAGAAGAAAATCCTTTGATCCAGCTCTTCCTTACATGTTCAGTAAATCAATCTTGCAGATATATGAGAAGTATGAGCTATTGGCCCCTGTCAAACAGAATACCTGATGAGACGGACAGCTGATATTCTATACTACCTAACTCAGTGATGTTTAATAGTCTGTGATATATGAGGTCACACTAAATAGTCCTTCTGGCATTATACTTTGCTAATCTATGAACATACAGTAGCCATAGTAAGACATTGCCATGCATACACATCCCCGCCCTAAGAGAATATTTCAAACAAAATTGTCCTTCACTCTCATTTTATTAAATTAAGATTTTAAATCAGAATATTTTCTTCTTTGCATTTGACTTGTGGGGGTTCTTTTTAATCTTTACTTTTCCAAAATCAGTATCAGTCATTTACTACTGATAAAATTTGGAATGTATCCACAATATTAGTGTTATGCTGTATGACGCTGATTTGGCAATGTCCATCAATGGCAATGTATAATCAATACAGAATCAATGTGCATATCTACTATTTACTAAAAAATTAAGACTCATTTAGTACTTTTTAGTCTCAGGTCATGGCCTATGTAAAGTAGTCTGAATGCATGTTACTAATTATATAAGATTTATTGTAAGCAGGAAATAAAAAAATTAACAGAAATATTAAACAGAAAATAAAACAAAACCAGACAAACCCTACATTCAAAAAAGATAGGCTGAGCTGTATACGATGCCTTTACTAGACCTATGCAGAACAAGTATATGATGTATCAGGTAACATCTTTATGTCCTCTGCTGTCGTTTTAAATTTTGAGACAATGACTTTCCTGAGTCTCTTACTGTACCATGAAGATGTATTTGACAGTGACACAAATGAGCTACCACTATAGGCAGGCTCACAGACAGGCAAATTTATAAATCACTTCACCTTTCAAACCTTCAAGCTGAGGACAATGATCTCAGAAAAGATATCAAAAATGGTTATTGTGACACCAGTTTCCACATGGAGTCATCTCACAAACTACAGAAAGTATCTTTAGGAAAGAGACTCCTCTCTCTCTCTGCTGAATGCAAGTAAATAAGCCCATCCCAAATGTGCATAACCATACTGTGCTTGAGGCTCTGCAGTGTATGGTTTGACCATGCGGAAGAGGTGTTGTTCTGAATGAGAAAATGCTGATGAGAGGTCAACTCCTGGCTCGAGCAGAAGTCAGTGTGGTGCTGGAGGGGCAGTCATATCTCAGAGCTCATTAGAAAACTTTGTCACTACTGTAATTTACATATGGCTTCAATTCTTCCTGTGAACCTATTCTTGTCACCAAGGAATTATAACAACACTACTGAATTATTCCTATTCTAAGTCATCCAAGAAAATCGATTATAGTGTGGCTGTTTCCTGGTGGCCAGTTATGCTAACTTGATGGTTTCTTCAAGCCAATTCAGCAGCATAGATAGCTGGGAAGTAACAAGAAAAATAAGGTCTTAAGTGTGAAATGACATAGCTCTATCACGGACCGTCATCTGCCAACATTAACAAGCAAAATGACAGAATATAGTATTTTTTATTTCAAAGAGGAGAGAAACTGAGCAATCACAGACAATACTTTGATAAGAAGCCATCCGAGATCCAGATAAAGGAACCTATTTCATATGTATTTACAGACCCACAAAAATTTCAATGGGGTGTTCGTGTTTAAGTACCCCAATGAACAAGAATTGAGCACTTCAGATACTTTGGGGGATTGCAATATTCCTTGTGTATGTAATGCCTGCAATGCTTTGATCTTGTCAGGCTTGTAGACTGCATTCTCCATGACTAGCAGGAGGCTGCGTGTGATCAAGGACTCACAGTGATAAACCTGGACTCCTTATGTCATCTTAGAAGATGAGTTTAGCCTTATTCATGGGTTGGCAGCAGACTTGCACATTCTTTCATTAATTAATGTCCAATCCTGATATCATAGGAATTGTATATATTTATGTACAATATATTTGTCCTATTGTGTTCTGAATAAAAACTCTCAAATATCATGGCGATGTAATACAGGAATTACTATGAAATGGTTTACCTAACCTGGTCTGTCTCTCATACCAATAGTTCAAGAAAAGGTTCAAAAATCCAAAAGGGAACACCTGTGGGACCATTCACCTGAACAGAACTGATAGCTATTTTCAGAAGTCACTTTTAATGTGTAAATGGAATTATTGGTCTTACATTTATGAGTCTTGGGATTTTTAGTTATACATGACATTTACAGAGTTTTCATCAACAGTAGTGTGCACTTTTCATAAGCTCTGAATAGAATGGAGAACTGCATGTTTCCCAAAAAAGGTTCAGATGGAGCTTTCTTTTTATATCGGCAGAATACAGACTTTCAGATAGATGACCTCACAGCACCCACTACACAATCAGTGTTTTATGTTTGAGGAACATTGCTGATCTATGTCATGCAATTCTGGAGGTGAAAAGTCATTCAGCTATTTGTCATGCAGAAAATGACTAAAAGGCATGAGAGACGTATGAGGAAAAAGATGACAATAACTTTAATTTCAGTGAAGCATAAAAAATAAAAGCTAAACTGATACTTTTTGAATATAATACAAGCAAATGTGAAAAGTACCTTCCAGCTAGATTTGTAACTATACGCTAAGCCTTGGAAGGCTCTTTTACTTATTTATATATTTTTATTCTCTAGGGTTTGTAGAGAGTGCAAAGGAGCACGGTGTTGAAGATATCTGACCAAGATATAAGTGAATTGCTATAAGTTAGGAAGCTAGGTAGACATACCAGGTTGTATCCTTAAAAAAAGCAGAGAATAACCTCATCTCGGAATGGTGGTAAAGAGGCCAGGGTTCGAGCAAAGCTGAAGCACTATAACGTCTAGGTAATGAGTTGGCTTTCTCAGCAGTAGTTTAGGGATCTCTCCACTACTACCTGTGTGGTTCCAGACCTGTCAATCTTTGTGATCACTCGATGCTGGTTCTGATCATTGCGCAACAGACATAAATAAAATTCATGCACCTAAAATCCAGCCTATGCTTAACTGCTTTGCTGCATCTGCAGCCTTGTAAATTATCCTAAGATGTGTTAAGTATATCAGAATAAAATGGGTACTTTTTAAAAAGAAGCATAAGAAAGTGGAATCATTTTCTGGAGTAATTTAGGTTTTCACTGCTGTGGCATGCTTGTCACGATGTTAAATTTCTGTCTCCAGTAAAAATGCATAAGCATACGGAAAATCTATTATCGTGACCTACATGGAAAAGGAAGAAGCACATGAATATATATTTATTTGAATTATCATCTAGAAACATGGCTCTGTGTTTCCCTCAAAATGAGTCCATTTGACACAGTGTAAAAAAAGGGACAACATAAAACCAATTTTGTTTCTAATTTTAAGAGCGTTTCTACTTTGTTACATAGATCCATCTAAGTAATTTATGATTGGAATCACCTACTAAATGAGTATAGTTCTGATTGCCTCTTACACTTGTAGCAAAGGTCCCTTTCAGGGAAGAGGTTGAAAGTGCCTGCTCTGTTACATATTTTTTTACAATTACCCGAATTATGTCAAATACACAGAATACTTTTAGCAATGAAATTAACTGTGTTTGCAAACAGAGAAGTGTTTTGGTATACAATGAAGCTTGTCCCTTTCTTTCTGCATTTCTCAGAATGGGTATTCTGTTTCACTACTTCCATACTTTACAGGTTTCACTTTTCAGCTAAGTTTCATATTAACTCTGAAGTAATAAAATGCTTAACAATTTTAAAGAATTAAAATATGCACGTCCTTTTATATTGAAGGCATTTAACTTTACTGTCAGTAATACACACAAGTTAACTTTTTCCAAGAATTCTTTGGTGACTATGTCTACTTGCTGCCAGTGTTGCACAAGGCATTTTATCAGCTGGACCCCAGCACACCTGATGTAGCCATTTTAGAAGCATGTTACATATAGAATACATTTGCTCTATCACCCCCCAAAATACTTAAGAACAAAACAAAACAAAACCATTTATAGGAAGCATGGAAAATCATCAAAGAACAGACATGAACCTACATCTAAAATCTTTTTCTTCTTCTCCTTTATATTCCAGCTATGACTCCTCTTTGCATTTGCTGCAGACATTGCACAAGGACCATTTGCATGAATGGAAACCATTCACATGAGTGAGGATTTGCAGGGTAAAAGCAAAGTCTTATTATGAATAAAAATGTTAATGGGGTAACATTAGTTACCAATTTGAGCTAAGAAGCTACAAAAGCCATTTGTTAGCATCTGAACCCATTAAAACTCTCTTCTTTTCAGTATTCAAACTTATATCCTTCCAAATTGGACTTAAATTATAGCTAGGATTACTAACAATCCGCTATCAATATCTTTCATAGAGATCTGCATAGGATAAATAATTTGCCTTGTTTAATTTTAACAGAAAAAGGGAAAAGTATACATTCAAAATCAAAACAGTAACACTATGCAGAAAAAAAAAATATTAACTGAAATAAGCAAAATAAAATCTCCTCTTTAAAACAGCTTTAGGTACCAGGAGTAAATGTAGGATAAACATTTAATTTTTTTCTATATTTAAAAAAACACAACTCCATCTAATAATTTGTTTCTGTTGATCAAGAAATTACTTTGACATTGCAAAGACAGTTGAGAATTCACAATCAAACAAGAGTTTTCAAGAGTACGCGACCTTACCTTCACCTGCATACGCCAGAATGGAGCGGGCACGCATCTGCTTCCCTTCTGTGGTTTTGCCGGAGCAGGTGTGTGAGCAGGAGGACCATGCGGACCACATGCTGAGCACACAGTCCTTTGGGCATGGAGCTTCGCAGACAACCGGGATTGGGTAGATAGCATCTCTACACAGCTGTCTGTCAACCTCTTCTCCTGGGAAAGAAAAGGCCAGTAGCAGTCTATCATTTGTTAAATTAACTTAAAATGAGCAATCTAGTCCAGATGGGCACACAAATAAATTAGATTCTGTTCTTCTATATAAACAAGGTAAATAGATTTTTTATTAAAATTACTTGTCTCCTCTGCCTTAATTCTAGAAGAACATGCTTAAACCTAGTTTAATTTGATATTCTGCTGAAATGAATGCCAGCCTGGGTGGTCTTTAGGCTTTCATTTTGTTAATACATATTTGATGCTACAGAAAATCCTAATGTGAATAACAGAGTATATAATACACCTATGGAAAACAGTATACATGGAACTGCATGTACATTAATCACCTATTCTTCATCCATGTTTGTGGGAGAAGGGGAAAAGTACCCTAACTTCCAGCTCAGTCAGTTTTACAACCCACATTTCATCCTTTGAATTGCAGTTATGCATCAAAATATGAAGAGTGTTCAGTAAGCTGCTGTCAGAGCTTCTTGTTCAGTTAGAAAGATCTTCATTTGTTAGTCAAGCCACTAACACATCAGTCTTTGTGTCATGGAAGTATAAAAAGATCTATGCATTTGTATTCTGTCACATCAATGTACACATTTCATTATAATAAAAAGATCCAGCTGGTATAAATTGTTTAATGAAATATTAACTAGTGTTTAAGTAGCAGGGCTGCTTTTGTTTTCAGTAAGGAAATAATGTGAGTGCTGTGTCTGAGATTTGTCTGAAGAGCACCCTAATCACAAAGTGGTTAGTTTTGTAAGGTGACATATGATTTCCTAATCAAATCAGTTAATACCCATCAAGTGAGGAACGAACAAATGACCACATATTCAGAGGTCACTAAGTCTCACTGACAGTGACAAAAGCCTCAGGATAAATCTTCACTTTGGAGCAGATGATGCAAAAATTGAAGGAAGGAGGGAGAGGTTTGGAGTCACTGTTTTAGAGTTATAGCCTTGTGCTTCTTTTGGCTGAGATAGAGTTAATTTTCTTCATAGTAGCTAGTATGGGGCTGTGTTTTGAATTTGTGATGAAAATAGTGCTGATAACACAGGGATGCTTTAGTTACTGCTGAGCAGTGCTTACACAGAATCAAGGCCTTTTCTGCTTCTCACACCACCAGCGAGCAGGCTGGGGGTGCACAAGAAGTTGGGAGGGGACACAGCCAGGACAGCCGACCCCAACTGACCAAAGGGATATCCCATATCATATGATGTCATGCTCAGCATGTAAAGCTGCGGGAGGAGGAAGGAAGGGGGGAACGTTCAGAGTGATGGTGTTTGTCTTCTCAAGTAACCATAACCTGTGTTGGAGCCCTGCTTTCCTGGAGATGGCTGAATACCTGCCTGCCCATGGGAAATAGTGAATTAATTCCTTGTTTTTCTTTGCTTGCGTGCGCAGCTTTTGCTTTACTTATTAAACTGTCTTCATCACAACCCACGAGTTTTCTTATTTTTACTTTTCCGATTCTCTCCCCCATCCCACCAGGGGGGGAGTGAGCGAGCGGGTGTGTGGTGCTTAGTTGCTGGCTGGGGTTAAACCATGACAAGCCTTGTTATCATACAAACCAATTACAGAAAGCGCTTGCAACAAAAAGCACCAGGAACTGAGCAGTAGCCCAATAGGTAACACCAGTTACAAGGAACTGTGAAAAAGTTGCATCTAAGAGCACACTGGACTTCTGAGGCCCTATTAATCACATATAATCAAGGCATGGAAAGAGCCAGTCTCATTCATAAACATGAAATTTTTTTTTTTTAAAGTTTTCTGAAAAGCATAACATTTTAAAAACATCTGCATGCCTTTTGTCTTATATGATCCTTGCTGTACTAGGGCATAAAACCTTCTGTTGATTTATGATTTGTCGACTGAAACGTTATTGAAGCATATGTGATCTCGATGGGACTGAACAGGAGCGTCTATAGCTTTGCACTTGCTACGATCCATCACATGAACCCTTTTGGTTTAATAGCTAATGTCAACAAAGTAGTGTCTCATCAAAATTTGCAATGAACATAAGTCTTCCATACAACAAAACATTTGTTAGAAATAATCATTAAATACTCTATAATTTAACGATAAAGACATCAGCCAGTGTTAATAACCACCACCTGGATTCTGAAAAGCTAATTCAGTGAGCACTGTGAATGCTGTAAATGAGACCAAAGACCTATAAACACTGCTTTACCCAAGCCTCAAACTAGGCTTTTATTGCTTAATATAATAATAATAAAATGAATCAAACACTAATCTAAACAGAAACTACATTTTTGTCATTCAAGGTTTAGAGTCTTAAAACCTGTCAAATAAGAATCTCAGATAAAGTGAGTTTCTGAAAATAGGAGGTTCTTTAGTACTAGTGACATATCATGAGTCCCAGAACTGTTAACGACCAAATTCTTTATAAAAAGAGGAAAAGATGAAGGCAATCCATCCAATATTATATCCCTTTAACCTTTGTCAAATATTTTATTCATACAGAATCTTTAAGCACAACAGAACTGCAAACATCAATCTTCCTTGGCTCTGCAAACCAGGGGAAGTCCTGCAGCTCATGCTTTTAGAATAGCCTAAAGTAGTCATAATCATCTGAATTATAAAGACCTTTGAGATCAAGTCAGTCTCAACAGTTGTATTTTCCCATATTAAAAATACAAATTTCAGCCGTGCCAAAGGCTTCACAGATCTCCCACATCAAGTTCTGCTTCCCTCACTGGACTCAATCTCTGCATCAATTGCTCCTTCTCTTCTATCACAGGTCATCACATCCTGACACTAATGCAGGAGGGATTCCTGCCTGCTTCATCTGAACGGCACATGTGGAGGCTGAAGGACAAGATGGAGCAGCAGACTGCAAACTTCTTTTCCAGAGAAGAGAAAAATAAGCTAGAAAAGGGGTAAACCTTACTCTCAAATTGTTCCACCGCCAGGTAAGACTCAATGAGGTAAACTGCTGGGACACTTTCACACCTTGCAAGAAATACTGCTATTACAATAAAGTATGTTCTAGTGTAAACATACAACACTATATCGAGCTTATTTATCGCCTGCCAACTCAGGTGGTGTTAACTGAAACTCAAGCTAAATTTGGGGTCACAATGAGAAATTGTTTTAAATTAGTGTCAGTCAGAGTTTATATTTCAAACAAAAAAAAAGCCCTCACTCTCTCCCAAAATCAAAGCCCTCTTTTATCCTTTGTTTTACAGAGAATATATTCTCAAAATATGTACCTTTCATATTAGCATTTAGTTTTTGTCAACTGTCCAATTCTTATCTGATGAATTCAACAGCATAGATATGCAGTTGGAAGGAATGTTTTATAATGGGCATTTCTTACCTTCAGGGAGATATTTTATTTAGACTACGTTGTTCCTGACATTTCACTAATGATTTTATGAACAACTTGACCTTTTTTGTCTTCCTCTTTGAAGTGCATAGTGTAGTCATCTACCAGGAACCACTCAACCATACACTGGGAACAATGCCAATGTAAAGACTAAAGCTAGTTAGAAAAAGTCCCATTTGAAAAATTTTGCCATGTGTAGTCTAATATTTTATTTGAACTTTATACGTATACATTTATGTTGCACAAGAGTCGAAGACAGAACTCCAAAAGCACGAGTCAAAGGTCCCTGCCCTGAGTTATTTATACTCTAAGCAATAGAATGACAAAAAGTAAAAACTGGAAAGATGAAAATGGAATATGACATTTCCATCAAGAAAACTCTTCACCATTTATCAGTTGATTTGTTCATTACAATCTGGAATCTAGCAATAATCCATATTCAGAAACAGTGCCTATGTAGTTGAATGATATTTCCCCTCATGCAACAGTTGCACATTTTGGGCTAAATTATGCAAATTGCACTAAAGGGAGTGACTGCATGTAGAAATGGCAGGAAGCAAAAGACATTTTCTTTTTCAAGGATGTAAAATGTCAAAAACTGTTTAAACCTCTGCTGAGATTTTTACAGACTTGTGTCATCAGTGAAGACCACCAAGGAGATAGTCTTTCAAATCCACAGTTATTCCTTGAACTGTTATGCTGGATCCAGCTAGACAATCAGCAAAGCGAGTCACTACATTAAAACCTCCTTGTGGCCACTTTCTTGGTGTGAAGACCTTCTAGTATGTGTGTACACACCAGAGCCACTAGCGAACTACTGAACTATTTAATTGCTTTAAAACAAATAGACAAACAAAAAAACCCCAAACCAACCAAACAAAAAAACCCAACCCCCCTACTGAACAGGCAAATTTTTACAGATTAAAGAGAGGTAGCTTGAGAATAGCATGCAGGAGGAAGTATCAGACTGTATTCATATCACCAAAATTCTTGTTTCATTACATTCACAAAGCAGATATGGCATCCGTTAAAATTTGGTTGAGATGCTAAAGGTTGGGCTAGACCACAGAAGACTGTGTTCTGTGTTTAATGTAGTTGAACCATGTCACTCCTTTGTGGCTTTGTTTACTCATCTGTAAAATGTGTCTGATATTTAAGTTTCTTGTAAAATGCTTTATGATCTTTCCAACGGGAAGCATTCCCAGAGCTGGTATCACTAGAGGGACATGGCAAGGAAACCCTCTTGCTTATTGTTCATCTTTTAATATGATGCATGCTTCAGTGCACAGTAAAAAGTTGCTGTCAAATTCTGACCTGTAGTAAATGGAAAGGCAAGTGCTTAACAGAGGGCAAAATTTTTTTAATGCTTTAAAATGAACAGTAAAATCGCTGCAAGATTCAATGAGGCATAGAGAACAACTGAAAAAAAAATCAACATAAAATAAAAATGCTGCTGGGGTCCTATGCAATAAGGCAATGAACTTGGTCTCAGTCCTGTACCTGGAAAGCAGCTACAGTTTCTGAAAGGCTGAACTATAACGTGATATAAAGTAAGTAAAAAATTGACAGCAAAATCACAATAAATGGAATCAAATCAAGAGAGTTCTTTGAATGTCAATATTGAATATGTTTTTTTAAATGCCTGTGTAATCAGTAAAGGACAGAAATATCACAGAGTGGTAAAACAAATCGTGCAGTTACATTTTAAAGTTCATAAAAGAATTAATGACAGCAACTGAGCCTAAATGCTAAAACTGCAGACTTCAGACTCCGTACTGCTTACTCGAATGTGTTCAAATTTACTAGTATATCTGCAACTCCAAGAAAAAAAAAAGCTCAGTTATGCCAAAATCTTCTTTTTGTGGCTCCTGGTAGCCACATATGATAGTCTGCTTTTAAGTACAACAGACCACAGGAAACTACAGTGTATCATTCAAGTGTTTTAAACCTGCACATTTAAAATGACAATGTAAAAATACAAAAGGATGGAAAAGACTGACAGTTCAAAGCACTGCATGATCTGGATGTACTGGTTATACATACTAGGGTATATACTGTGTTGTATGTATGTGGCTATATCAGTTATAGGCATCGCTTTCTCAGCTGATGCCTCTCTTATCGGCTTTCTTGTCTTGCCAGTGAAGCTGAAAAGGAGGCACACGTGTCATCCATTGCAAAACCACTGGGCACCCAAAATACTTGGTAAGGCACCCCAGAGCCCAGTTTTTAAAGTGCTCTGTGTTTGTGGGTGAAGAAGGCCTTGTTCTTATTCAATTGCCTTCAATAATGCCTCTAAGCATGGAGGCTGCAGGAAAAAAAGTGCAGGTAGTTCACACGATGTTAAAATCTGTGAGCTGTGCTGGTTGCCATTTACTGTTTCCTTCCTTCCCTGTGTAGAAAAATAATCAACAGGAAAGTATTGCACTGCCTCCTGTATGGGTTGTAAAGGTTGAAATGGCCAAAGAGGCTGTTCTTTATCTTGAATTCCCATGCAGTTTCCCATATGCATTCCTCCCACATGAGGACCTATACCTGTCCTTATATGCAGACTCCCTTGCCAGCCTTCGAGTGTGT
>VYZW01006688.1:2236-51422 GCA_013401315.1 Balaeniceps rex
TTTACCCAGCTGGAGTAATAGAAACTCTAAGTCATAATAAACCTAATAAAAAATAAATACAACTAATCAGGCTGCTTTGTAGTTTTTTAAGTTTCTGAATAATACAGTCCATCAGTAAACCCAAAACAGGATATGATTAATGTGAGTTGACAGGCTTACTTAGTTCTGCAGAGCAGGATTTTTCCTTAGGAATGGAATTTGATGGTAGCTGTTCAGTCTAGCTACACTTAAGAGCTTTCCTTTCTGTCTTTTATGGACTAATGAAGATACTGAGCACTGGGGTGTATTGTTGCATTTGTACAAGATGTTCTGCAGAGTTTACCATCGCTAATACTTAGGAAAAGAATCTTAAACTATGCCACTTAAAGCCTCTTTAGAAAGTTAAGTGGTATTGACTTCAATAGTAGAGCTTTCCAATCTCTTGCAAAAGACTCTTGGACTTAAGTGAAATTAGGTGCTTTAGTTAGCAGCTTTTCCTGCTTTATGTGGGTGTCCTTAAACCTGCAAACTATTTTCCACTTACTTGCTGTATCAGCAGGTCTTTGAATTTCATTATGAAGGAAAGCTTTATTTCACAGGAGCTTTTAAGTTAAAAATGTTTTTTTAATGAATGTTAACATTTTTTCACCTCTAGCCAATGAAATGTTCTAGTGGGGATTTGGAAAGTATTCTTAAATGACTGCTAATAAAACAGCATCTTTCAAATGTTAGCCTAGAGCTAGTAATACTTTGGCAGAAGTAAGGAATGCACACCTGACTTGTTCCACTGAGTTCACTGCACCAGGTGGGGCTGATGTGGTTGTCTGGGGTAGTCACCAGGCCCAGTGGGGCTTGCATTCCAGATCCTCTGGTTATTTGAGGTAATGAGGAAGGCACTGGCACTTGTCAGTAACTGTGCCTCTCTCTAAAGCTTTCCTTGTCTGTATAACTCCTGTGAATAGTTCGAGGCTGGTAACCTTTCTCTGAGAGCTTATGATAAAATGGCTCTGTAGTCAACACTGGTGCTTTCTGCTGTCATTCTCTCACTGGGCCCCTTTCACACCATCTCAAAAGGGAAACTAAATATGTCTCAAGCTCATGAGGGTAGTAGTGAATAAACCAACCACATTCACTTCTGTGCAGTATGGAAGCGTCACCTAGCTCTGTGTTACGAGAGGCTTGGAAGCTAAATGTTTCTCAGTGGGTAATGAGGTTCCAGCATCTCCTAAGTGACTTTGTTTTGACTAGTGATGCTGTTCTTGTGGCTGATGTTACACCATCTGATTTTTTTTTTTTTAACACTGGGACTGTATGTAAGGGCTGTATTTTCACTGACTAAGATGGGATGTGGTGGGGGAGTACACAAGAATATGACCGTGTTGGAATCTGTGTGCCCATTGGGCAGACACTATGGTTTCTAGAAAATCTTGAACTTCAGTATAAAAAGTATTGATCAGTTGGTTGAGATGGCATCTAAGACCACTCTTAATCATGCTTTGTAATATTTCACCATTCTTATAATGACTTTGTTTTAAGTGTAAAGGTGAAGTTGGTTCTGGATGCCAGAGAACAGAACAGCAAGCTGTGCATGAAAGGAAGTGCTGGGGTCCTCATTTGTATTGTCGTGGCATAGCACTGTCTTGCATCTTTGTCAGAAAGAAACTCGTGATGCTTCTCCAGCTCTGAAACTCAAGCCACAAGAATTCTGGTATTTCGTACAGTTAGTGTCCTTTTTCCAAAGCGTTGAAGCAGAGGATACAAAATGTTTGCGTTTAAACTAGATACACTAAGAATCTTGTTCTAAGTTTCTACTGGAGTTTTGATAGGGTCACTTCCAGCTCCTGCCCATACAGCTGTGTGTACCTCTGCTCACAGAATATGGTCAATGCTGAGAAGTCCAAAAGTTAGCATTTGTTACTTTATTAATACATATTTTTGTTTTTATATTGGTAACTGAACCTAGCTTTCTCATTTTGAAGTCAATTCCTGGAGTCTTCCTTATCTATAATGCAGTACACAAGATCAAGAGTAAGATGTGGAGAAAATACCAAGTTTGTTCTGCTGTTTAACTGAGTAATTATTTGATCTTGTATCATTAACAACTCCAGTTGTGTATAGTATTGCTTCTCTGCAAATTAATGATCTTTAGACCACTTTCAAACCACAAAAATCTTTGCATCTTTGGAATGCTTTTAGGCCAGTCTTGTAGCTATTTTTTAAAAATACCTACTGTGCTTTTTTGAATATAATTAAAATTTTAAACCTCGGGGGGGAGAGTTTTGCCACAAGTTGGCAACAGTGATATCGCCCTGTATCTATTTCATAAAGCACAGGTGAAGATAACTAATGTCTTCTACAAAAGCTTTCTAAAACCTGTTTTCCTATTCTCTCTAAAAGCACCAACAAGAAATACATGGGTTGTGCTTAGCTGGACTTCTCAGCTAAGGTGGACCGTCTTCTAGAGACTTGCATTGAATATCCTGCCAGTAACCCAACTCTTCGTCTTACTGAGGGAACCACAGTTTGTATTATTTCTTCTATCCTTAAGCCTTTCTGATGGAAAAGCTCACACAGTTAAGTCTGCTCTTTCATGCCTATGTTTAAATGACTTCCTGTGGAAAAGCATCTGTGACCTCCCATGGTAGGCAGGCTTTTTTTCCTCTCCCTGGAGAAACTGTTGTCATTAACATGAATCACTGAAGATGCATTTTTCTCTGCTAAAATAAATTTTAAAGTCTTTGACTTAAGTGATTGTAATTTTCAGAGTAGGAAACTGCTGAAGATGCTCTGAATATGGTAGTTGCAGAGGCTTCTGTGCTGACAGATGACAGCGCAGTGGTGCAACTCATCTGGAGTCTTAGATTACTTATTAAAAACTGATTTGTCTCCCTCTGCTTGCTGTGTAACAGCTTTGGATGTGGTCTTGCCAAAATTCAGATTTCCTTAGGCCTAGATGCATTTCCCAAAATATGGGCAATTCATCTCTCCCATGTAGAAATTTTCCAGGGGAATGGGTTCAACATATTTAAATCCCAATAGTTGGGGTCTTTAATAATAGTTTCAACACAAGAAGGCTTGAGAGTTCATTCAGAGTTAGTCTTCAGGCTGATTTGATCTTTCCTAAAGCACACACCCACAAGCCCTGTCTGCATCTGGTTTTCTTCCTCCTGTTAGTGACCGTGGCCCATTCTGACCTCTTTTACGCAAGGAGCGTCTCCCTGTGTTGAATGCAGCGTGTCTGAATATTGAGATATTTCTGGTAAGTGCTTGTACATGATACCTGTGGTGTATTCTTTTAAATGAACATAATCTTGGGTTCCCCATAGGTTGTGGGGTCTACATTGCTGGAGATACTCAAGACTCAAGCAGATACAGACCAGAGCATCCTGCTCTTGGACCTGCTTTGAGCAGGGGTCGGACCAGGTAACCTCCCGGGCTCCGTTTCCACTTGAATTAATCTAGGATTCACTATATACTGTCCTTCTCAATGCAGTTTTATCTGTGAGAGTGGTAAAAGACACTGGTGTCCTTGCTGTCAGGTAACACCTGCTGCTCAAATAACAACTGACCACTGGTGATAACTTAGGAACGGACAATTTTCCTTTCCTATGAGGCACATGCTCCTCCGGAAACTTAAAGGTTGTTCTATCAAAATTGCTACTCCGTAACCTCCTAGGGATATGCAGCCCTGTGAAGTAGAAACGGTCCCAAATTTGACTACTTGAATTTCTTGCCTCTGTTGCATGTTTCATGGGCTCTGAAGTAACAGAGTTGTTTCGGGCTGAATTGTGAAGCTGCTGCTGTGGTGGATGCTTGCACTACATCATCTGCTCAGCTGATGGAAACACCTCCAAAGGACAGGAAAGTGACTGGCAGAGCTTGGCTTTGATAAGTCATAAAAACGCCATTTTCTAAGAGGTGAAATTCCAATTAGGAGTAGCTAAGTGCTTCTGTATTAAGGCCAAAGCCCCTCCTCATTAATGTTCTGGCAGACTGGTAAGTGATACAGCAAAATTTGGAGTGAAGCTTTGTGTGTTAGCTTCTGTTGGTGTACATTTTGATGGGATCTGATATAGGGGAAACGGGGTAGAAAAGTGAAACTGTCAACACAGATTAGACGTATAATCAGTTAAAGCTCTAATTGTCGTTATGTCTGTTTCTCATGACTTAGTGGAGACAATGGTAAAATCATATCAGTTATAAAGGTCTAAAACTTTCCACTTACTGGACACTGCTGAAGATTCAGAAAAGCACCAGGTGGACTAATGGTGGCTTGAAAATGTTTTTCACAAACCTGGGATATTGCCTGAAAAGTGGATTAGAGTTACTCTGTTCCAGTCTAAGATCTCCAGAAATGCAGATTTTTGAAGTCGTTCTAGTGCCCAAGTTTGTTTGCTATGAACTGGAACTGTATTACTTTAAATTTTTATTTCCTGAAATAGTCAGACTTTTGCATATTCCACTGAGACCAAAGCAGCAGGTTCTGGCTAAAGTATCCTTCCTTTCACGGATATGTCAAACTCACAACAGAAACTAGTGGCAAATGTAAAAAGTAGTATTGAATGTATACTAAATATCCTGGTTTGGGAGAAACCTAGACACTAGATACTACTTGTTGGCTACAGGCTCTTGCAAGTGCATATGGCAGTGGTTTTTTCTTTTCTTTTTTTTTTTTTTTTTTTTTGTACTATGACTCCCAGGTTATGGTATCGTTATGACAATACTGGAATACTTTTAACATAGCCAACAGTTTCTTGCATCTCTGGAAGGTGGCTGGACAGATCAGAGAGATGCCACTCTGCCATCACTGGAGCATGCCAAAAAGGGGGGCAGACTTGAGCAGGGTGGGTAGCTTTGGTACCTGTTTCTGCGTCAGAGGCTGATCTGATACCACTTGGAGTAAATACATATGTGTAGATTTGATCACGCTAAGTTCTGCAGTTATGTTTCATTAGTTTTAAGCGTTTATACAGATGTAAAGATGCCTGAGGTTCCCAGCACTGCTGGTGAGTAACCTGCCAGGTTGTCTTTCGAAGTTGACCAAACAGCTTTCAAATGAGGCTAACTTTCCATCCCATGATTTACCTGTGCGTGTGGATTTGACATAATACTGTCAGCTTTTCTGTCCCCCTTGCGCAGCTGTTTTGCCACAGCTGTTCTGAACAGAGATGACAAATCTAAAGTCGGATTCCTACAACCTGCACAACTATAAACTTTCCCAGTGGAGTGCTCTAGGTCAACCCATAAGTCCTTGTGGTAGTTGCATTAACGTGGAGCTAGAAGGCCCCACTGAGACTCCTAGACTCAGTACAGATCGTCAGCAGGAGATGGTCTTGAAGAATGTAAGGAATAAGTGATGGGCAAGAGGTGGTAGAGGACCATTGGAAGGCGAAGTGAACTTGCCCATCAGCTATCACAGCCCTCAACTACAGTAACTCTTAAGCTTATAAGACTGGAGTAGCTTTGTATTCCTGCTATCCCTGGTTCAGCATTGGCTGTACTGGCCAACTGATGGCTAGAGTGACTTCAAAAAGTCATTTTTACAACTGCCCACACGCTGTATTACTTACAGCTACATAAACCAAGTGGCTTAAGTTCCCGAATAAAGCCACGATGCACCAGTATGGAAAAGAATCTCTTTTTTAAGCCATAGTTTGGTATGTGGTTTAGGCTCTGTGGAGGCATCTTTGTTTCTGTCACAGGGGATTTTGTGGGGATGATACTGATGCCTTAAAGTATCTCTGAGTTTCTCAAAGCTTTAAAGCAATGCAAAGACCCCTTGGGATTATTTAACTGCCATGCCCAGTGCCTTTACCCCTTTGAAAACCATTCATTCAGCAAGCAAAAATAATGCCTCTGGTGACTCTTGCCACTGATTTTGAAATGTTCTTTGTAAAGCAAAATGTCCAGAGTCAAGTAACGAATCACATGAGCTGTGCTGGAAGGCAGGAAGATGACGGCTCTAAAAAATGCTGATACGCTGTTACTGCACTGAGCATCTCTTCGCTTACAGAAAGAAATGTACTGCTCTGACCACGAAAATGAAGTGTTGGCCTGAAGAATGTATAGCCACGTTGCAGATCAGGTGTTGGCTGTTCATGGCCGTAGTGCGGGGCAAAGTGGCAGCAGTGCTCCTGTCGGGTGGCTGGAGAAGAAAGCTCCTGGTGCCCAAGCATTGATTGGGGTGCAGGTGAAGTCTTCAACTGTTTTCTGCAAAGGTTGATGTTTGGTAACAAATAAAATGGAGGGAGAACGGGGTGTAATTTGTCAGAAACAAAAACCAGATTATATGATAAGATTTTCTACAATTTCCCTCTTGTTCGTATGGCTGTAGCTGCTTGCTCTAGTTAACAGGATACCCAAACAGAAGTGGAGAGAGGGGACTTAGCCAAACCTTTATGCCCTAATTCCATTATCCGCTATCTCTCCAACTTGCCTGGCAAGCACTTGGGTAGGTGTGGATCTCTTGAAGGATCTCTCGAAGGAATAAGAAAAGGGCCACCAGGGGCCATCACCTTGAACTTGTCCTTTCAAGCGTTATCTATAAATATGGTCCCCCAGAGCAATCCAGCTGGCACCCTCTAGTCATGCTCACTGCAATCTCGGATAAAACTACTGTCAAGTGGAGCCAGATCTTCAGCTGCTTTATGGAGCTGTGCCCATCTGCACTGCTTGGGAGTGTGAGTCAGAGGAGGTCCTTCCCATGGTGCAGCCTCGCAGCCAGTCGGCAGCAGGAAAGAAGAGGGGTGAACCTCCCAGTGATGGGTGACCTGCAGCACTCTGATGTTTACAGCATGCAAGTGGAGAGGAAGAGGAGAAAATCCAGTAGAGACGATGTGCCCCGTAAATCCCATGTGGTGGTGCAGCCCCTGATGTTTTGAGAGGCTCACCCCAGTACCCATAATGTGACGGTGATCCAGCTACTGCCTAAATAATGTTTTAAAAAAAGCAGGATGAGCCCCCACATTAACTGGCAGAGAAAAGATGAGGTGACATGGGCAGCCCAAGGTGCAGGGAAGGAATCCTGGCTCTTCTGAGCTCTGGAGGAGTTTTGCTGCTTGTGTTTTAGCCCAGATTTTCTTTCAGTATGTGCCATCCAGCAGGTTGTGCCAATGGCTGTGCTGCGCTGTGCGATGGCAGAGCTGGGTCTGCATCCTAACAGTGCCTTTGCCTGCTAGTGCGGCTGATGGGGAATCGATGCTTTTTTTAGCTGATGAACTCTAAGATCATCAGATGAACAGAACTATGGAACAGAAAATCTCTCATGAATTTACTAGCTGTGTTTGTATCCTTAAAAGAGCTATGTGCTGTCATCTGTCCTTTGTGAAGATAAAGATACATCTTGACAGCCTCCTTTTCTCCTTTCTCAGTGGCTGAAGGCAACTTTGCAGACCCTTGGTGCTGAAACTGTCACTTTTTGTTAATCCTGTATGTTTCCTACGTTTAAACTTTCAAATATATCAGTAGAGTTGGTGTAATCCCCATAATCGTAACTTTATTATACAAGAGTAACTTGCATATCTAGCCTGAAGTTAACTCTCCCAGACAGCAATGAAACAGGTGACCAGATGGCCAAGACGCTTTCCAAGTGACCTGGTACAACCCGTGGCACTGCCCAGCCCCGCTGGGTGAGGCTCAGGCTGGTGCCCTGGTTGCTGCAGGGTGACGCACAAGGCAGCGGATGGAGCGATGCCGTGTGCTTTCCTGGTTCTGCAACTTTTATCTCATTCTCGGTTTTACAGTTGTAGATGTATCGTTTCCATTATCTGCCAGAGTGACACTTAATCCATGCGGTAAAATCCAGGCTTAGCATTTCACATAATGAAACCAATAATACATTGCAGATTAAACAACATTATTTCCTTTCTCTTCTCTTCTCTGAACTTTGTTTCCATACAGGACGTGATCAAGAAATGCAAGATGGAAAAAGGAAGTCAATAAACGTTGACAGTAAAATATTAATGCTCCTTCGAAATGAGGGGTGGAATAGAGTGCTTGCTTTTCTACATGGCCCCGGGTCTGGGGAAATTCACTCCCAGGCGGAGTTCACCGCAGCTGTGACTGTGATCCCTCAGGGTAATTCAGGGTTTGCAGGTGAAGCTGGAGAGCAGAGGGTAGTGCAAGCGCAGGCAGGGAGAGAAGAAATGTCTGATATGAGTTAGCAGGCATCATCTTCCTCTCTGTTAGAGGAAAGGATTGAGATGAGCGGAGCTTGGAGGAAGGGACAGTCTCCATGTCCCAAGTCGTGACCTGCCTGGTTTTATGGGGAGATCCTTGTCCTGTATTGGAAAAGCCTCCTTGTATGGGAGGTATGGAGAAGATAGTACAGTGCAGGGTTTCATTGCTACATCAGCTTTCACTGTGCATGTGCATGGGGACACTGAGGTGTCCCTTACAGCCATACCTCTGCCTGTCTGTCTTCAGGTGGGCACGGTGTGCCTGTTCAGCCCTGCGTTTGGTCTTGGGATCCTCGCCTCGCCCACAGCGTTTGCTGATGCCGCTGGCTGGCAGGAGTCTCACCTTGGCAGGTAAATAACATGGAAACCCTTTTATCTTTGTCTCTCCATCCTGCACTGGGGTTTATGTAGGGCTCTGGCATGAGTTGACTTCCCTGGGCTGTTTGAAGCTCTCTGATGAACCTCGCACAGCGAAGCGAGTGCCTGTGCGACGCCTGTCTGGCATGCCAGCGTGGAAACAGCACCTGGCATCATCTGCTGCCACATGGGTCCTGGATAGATCTCAACAGGGTGTGCTTATACAGCTGTGGGGTGGATGTAACAGGAATGCCTCTGCAGCTTCTGCTGGCCAGCACTGTCCCCCCCGCAGCCATCTCCCCATGCGCACCCCGTGCCGGTGCCTACTCCGCACTCCTTGGCTGCAGCTTTCCTGTTGTCTGGGTATCGAGAAAAAATTAGGGGAGCTGTACAAGAGGTGTACCAGTAGTGAGACAAGTAAAATTATTTTAAGGTATGGGCATGACTTAGAAATGATTACACAGGGGAATGGACCAAGATTTCCCCCATGTTGAGGCTGTCATCTTAACCCAGCGGTTCAGCCCCCCCAGTTAGGTGAAGGCAGTAACTTTGCAGCAGGTTTATTGTGTCAGAAAAGCGTGTTGGTAACACAAGGTACAGGCTGTCCCTGTGCTCTTCGCAGGCTGCCCCGGCAAGGCCGGCTCCGTGTCCAGGGTGCTGGCAGGAGGGAGCAGCGTCCCTGCCACCCGCGCTGCTGCAGGGCCCCTCGGTTCCCAGGCGTCCAGAAACACTTTGGCCCTCACGCCGTGCACCTTTTATTCAGGCTTCCAGAATATTTTTTGGTTTAGATGGAGGCCTTCAAACAGGATTTATGTGAAGGTAAAAAGCGGGTTTCTCCCGGCACGCCGCGGGCGCAGCGCGGGTTTCCAGGCCCATTTTTTGGACGGTGCTGCCATCTAGGGTGCGAGCGCGCACAGGCTGCGCGGCACGCACGGGCAGCCACGCTCTGAAAATACTTTCCCCAGTGTTTTCCACAGTGTTTACTCCCTGAGCACCACTCGGGAGGGGTGTGCGGACAGCCAGGCCAGAGCCCACCGCGGCTGCTGGGGCAGAGCAGCACTTGGAGGCTAGACACATGTTCAGTATCTTATTACAATATCTTATTCCAAGGAAAAAGCTGCATAAAAAATTGCAGAAGAGCATTGTGTTGTGGCTTGGGTGTTAGCGTGGTCCTGGGGAGAGGGGGAATTGGTTTCTGGCTTTGCTGTGAGCTCTCTGCATCCCGCAGGCAGCACCATCACTACCTTGTTTGCTGCAGGCTGCAGGTGCCTCGTCCCACTGAGGTTAGCCCTGATCTCAGATCAGCCTTCATGTGGCTGGGCGTGTACATTTTTTGTTTGTTTGTTTACACGTACCTGTGCAGCTTGTCAGATTTTGTGGAAGAGGTCAGAGATAGCTGGCAGTGATTTTTGTTTAAGCTACGAACTAAGGGCTCTCTGCAGAGCAACCCTTACTTGCGGCATGCGCTCTGCCTCTGCAAAACATTGCTGAGCAGCTCTGGGGATGGGCTTGTGCACCTTACCATGCTCTTTGCTTTTATGTTAATCAGTCCTTTTCTGATCCCAGAAGTTTTTACACATACTTAGAGAAAGCTGAGCCAAAGCTAGGCTGCAGGCAGGTTTCTGCCTGGGCTCCGGGGCATGGTTGGGGAACAGATGTTCAATTCAGACCAAAATCAATCCTGAGCTTGAAATCTGCACAAATGGCTCTGACCCCACATCAAGGACTTCAAAGAAATGGGGAATTTTTTTTGTAGTTCCAGCTCAGGTGTAACTGAAATTCCATTTTACAGACTACTTGCCACAGACTTCATATTTGTAAAGCCCAGCAAATGGGCCTCTCGCTTTTCTGCATTAAACTTAAGCCTGGCTGAGTGTACTGAAGCCACACAAGTTTGCCCTAAGCTTACCTTGGTGTATGAGTTAAAGTCCTCAGCAAATCCAGCTGGTATTTTACCCTGAGCTCAAATTCCTGGTTAAATGAATTTATATGCAGTCTTAAATTCCTCCTAGCTGGCTGTCTCAATCAGCGCCAGATGAAGAGGGGCTGCCAGGGCCATTTTGCCGTCCATCGGTGTAGATGAACAAGGCACTTAATAGTCCAGACCAATACCTGCTGCAGTTCTTCCACAGCTGTGTTACTCTGACCTTCCTGATTGAGGGAATGGCCTCTGCAAGAGCATGCGTACTTTGGAACAGGAGATACAATGGCCATAAATAGGAGAGTATATTGTTTTAACTGCCTTTAACTGTTTATGGCAGTAAAACTAAGGTAGTGCAGTTTGTGGATCTGCATCCTATTCTTACAAATCCCTTCCTCCTTGTACCTCCTGGTAGTACCTCCATAGTCTTCCCTTACTCAGCAATACCTCAAGTTTTCTGTCATTCTTCCCTTTCTTCACATCCTCTGATTTTTACACTGTTTTAAATAAGTTGTGTTGAAATGATCTGTATAGTCCATAGTACGTACAGCGTTGAGACAAAGTCTGCCAAAGGGTCAGCAGGAATTAGATGTTTTAATCTGGATGGGAGTTTTACTTGGTTCCAGGTTCTCTATTGACTGTGATGAATTTCAGCAACTTAGAGCACAGATTCTGACATATTTTTAATGTGCTCTGCCTGTAGAATGAACTATGGATCAGATTTTAAAAGCTATATTACATTTTAAATGGTTTTACATACTCTTGTGGGAAGCCTTATAGAGTTAAGCCATGCAGGTAACTTTCCCTTCTCCCCCATTTCCTACAAATCAATCCTGTATACAGGTGCTACAGCCTTTTGCTCTTTCTTTGGTATAAGCATTGAGTTGATCAATCCTTCATGTGTGTTCAGTAGTGGAGGCGTGATTTAAAACCTGCACAACAATACTGGAGTGAACATGGCCGTTGCTTGTAACGCTGCACGCCGTGGGTCAGACTTAGAGCTACGTGGTTTTGCACCAAGACTTTGGGTCTCACTCTTTACTTACAATCAATAAATATTAGTAAATAGAAGTATTTACTGATCTGACTTGCTACACTGATGTTTTCTTTCATGTTTTTAGAATTATATGAAGTCGAAAGAAAACATTCTTCCCTCTGAAAGAAAGCAGAGGAGTCTGCACACCAAACAGCCCTTCAGTTGGTAGTTCCCTGAATTTTCATTTGGGTAGCCCCTGTTTGCCCCTTGCCTTTGGAAGTACATGGCAGAACTTATGCATTTTTGCAGCCCTGAGGGCTTCTTCTATTTTTAAGGCTTCTTGTTGAACATCTTCCCCCTCTGTGAAACACTTTTTGGAGTCCTGTGGTGCTGGTGAGTAGGTGATTCAGTTCCTAGAAAAATGTCTAGCTGGCACTTTTTAATGTGTGGGTTTTTTAGATTCATCTCAAATGAGTACCTTTAAAGCCATATTGATTTCTGTGTGCTTTGAACTTGACCTTTTTTTTTTTCTTATTAATGTGGATGTAGCTATCAGAGATAACTAAGTTTAAGTATAGATGAACTGAAAGCCATCAGTTACTCAGAATGCAATTAAATGCTTCCTACTTTTAGGTACTTCAGAGATTTCAGAGACTGCGAGGTTGGTAATTCTGGTATGAATGCATTTTTAGTTATCACGAGTAAGTATTGTACATTGTATCTTTATACAATTTATAGAGTTATATTATACCTTGAAGTGATGCTTTTTGGCTGTGAACAAGAGAAAAAGCAAATGCTTCATGGAGGAGGCTCTCTGAATGGGGAACACGAAGGATGGTGTTGTCCCTGCGGCGGTGATGCTGTACCAGAGCAAGTCCCTCTCCTGAGCTAAGCATGGATGCCATTTTGTGGGGGTAATTACTGCCTAAAGTCGCCCTGAGCACATGGACCTGAAAAGTGGCTGGAAATCGTGTTCCTTACAGAAGAGGTGGAAGGAAAATGCTGAGTGTCAGCAGTGATTTCACAGAGAATAGCAGCTTGTTAGGCACAGGCGTCAGCTGTAACTAGAAATTTCAGGAGAGACCTTTTGTGCCATAAATGGCTTTAAAGTCATTGATTAAATAATGTTTGTGTCCTACAGAGAAGGAAACCTTCAGCAGCCTCCCTTAGTACCCATGCAGAGCTTAAAGGAGGAGAGTTGTGGGGTGGATTTGCAACAGACCCTGGCAGCAGTGCTCTGAATTTGCTTTGCACTGGCTGATGTGGAGCTGCAGTGGGGACCTCAGCTGCAGGGGACATGCCCACCTTCAATGTCTGTTTTCATGGTCCACGTAAGCTCCCAAATGGATGGCTCCACCCTTGCCTGGGTTACACCCTTGCTGGTACTCTCTAGGGGGTGCTCACACTTACACACAGCACATGAACCAACTCAAGGAAGCTCCCAGTTCAGCTGCTGCTGTTTCAGGCCAGAAGACCCCAAACCTGGTGGTTTTCATATAAAGAAGCTGCTTTCTCTGACTGATCTAACGAAGATGCACTTCAATACAAGTAGGCTCCTGGATGTACAGCTTTCCCTTCGTATTTTACTTTGGAACTGATTTTCTCAGAAATATGGAGCATCCTTTCCTGCTTGTCATCTGTCTGGCATCCACAGACAGTGAATATGGAAGTCCATTGATGGGCTTTCCCCAAAAGTGTTCTAGGACTACTGGGAGTTTGGAGTTACAGCCACAAGTCATTGCATGTGACTCATTTTAGACTCCCAACGAACCCAGCTTATGGTATAGAAACACCTTTAGTATCTTCTAAATTTAGGTTTATTTTGGTGCAACATCCCCCTTGTTTCCTAAAAGCTCCAGAACCTGTTCTTGGATAAACCTCCCTATTTCCCAACTGGCTTTCAGCAAGTTCCAGATCTGATGCTAATTAGTGCTGTGTGAACATACGCTATGTGAAGAACTGATGAAAACCAGAATTTGTCATTGGAAAAACTCTGGTATACTGATGTTTTTTATGTGAGCATCCAAACTGGGACAAATTAGTTTTCTTTCATGGATTTGAGTTGTGGAAAAAAGCCAATTAGAGATGTCAAAATCTGCATGTGAGGAGCTGTGGGTAATTCCTGGGTGTTACCATCCAAGGCCTTTGCATCCTTGCTCTGTGCTACGAGCTTTGCTCTTTGGCTGGACCAGGGCTCCTCGGTGTTACCCCTTGTGACCACGGCTCCGGTGTGGCCTTGCTTCTCCGTGCCCCATAGTAATGTCTCTGCTGGAGCGTGTGACTCCTGTGAACCCCACACCAGGTCTCTGCTCCCAGAAGGAGCTGCCAGCAAATAGGTTTACAGAAAGATAGCGGCAGGAAACTTGGCAGCTGATAACAGAGCAGCTGTATTTGTTGTTTCTAACTGGCAGAACGCAAAGCAGAATTAATTTAAGCTACTATACAGGTTAGTACAACTCTTAAAGCAAGGGAGACTATAGAAATATTGCTGCTGGCATACTAAGTAATATTTTGGTACGAATTTTTGGCCGACTCTGTTAATTTTACTTGTAATGGCATAGGAGAAATGTAAGGAGTAACGTGTCATGTAAGGCTGTAATCACAGTTGCCCATCTGTGCTTATGTCTTCCATTACTGGTTGTTGCTGGTGGTGGTGAGAATAACTCTGAAACTGTGAGTGTGACACGAGAGCCACTTTACTGGGTGAACCATGTCTGCCAGCTCATCTGAGCCCTGGGTTTCAACTGGTCAAACTGATACTGCTCCAGTTGGAGCAATTTAGGTTTCAGAAGGCACAGCATCCCCAGGAGCAGAGCCTGACTTTGCCAGGAGGTACCATCCACCCCTGAGCCCCCATGGGACGATTTCCCTCGGTGCTGGTGGCAGCAGTGTCCCCAAAGCCCTGCTCTGCCCAGCAGTGTCTCGAGGAGCTCCTCTTCTGTGGACAAGTCTGCTTGCAAGCTTCTTAAAACTGAAATGTGCTAAATGTGTTCATTCACCACTTCCATATTTCTTGCTGTCCATGTTTTCAGCTTATTAGGGTTGCCTTCATTAGCCTGGCTAAGTGTGTTCTC
Organism: Balaeniceps rex; assembly: GCA_013401315.1. NCBI lineage: Eukaryota > Metazoa > Chordata > Aves > Pelecaniformes > Balaenicipitidae > Balaeniceps > Balaeniceps rex. The sequence goes on from VYZW01006688.1 coordinate 16,721, forward strand.
TGTAGAGATGAGAATCTCTGCATTTCTTCCTTCAGCTGAATAGTCAGTGACTGGGCAGCATTTCTATATTTCATCCCTCTCCTTCCTTAGCCGTCGGGTGGCCCCAGCCACTGGACAAATTGAGATTGTATGAGCACCATGGCACTGAAGCTAGGAAACTAGAAAATCCTATTTGATGGGAGTGTCTTCACTGCTCAATTTGTCTTGTAAAGCTGCTGGTCGGCTCTGGGTGTCAGACACTGCCAGAGCACTTGCTCAGCTGAGTTCATTTTTGGGAGCTTTGGGTTCTTTTTACTTGTCTTCTGAGTTTTGAGCCATTAAGTGTCATGCTTTCAAGCAGTTCTCTCCAAACATGAGTTGGAAACCTTCATTGTAATGGCCCGGCGGCTGAAATTTCCACAGTACAGCATGACCTCAAGCAGTGGTGATTCAGAAGAAGAAAGGAAAGTTCCCTCTGTTTATGCATCAATAACAATTCTGGTTTTTTTTTTCCGCTTCTCTCTGATGTTTTGCCCATCCTAAGGCATCTGAGGGATCTTGTCCTATTGTGAATATTCCCACCCTCCAACAGGGTTTTCTGCTCATTCTTTTGATTTCTTCAGTTGCTTTAGGATGGGTGATAATATTAGACCAGAAAGCAACTTCATCAGAGCTCCCTTTCAGAAATCCTCAGGATAACTGAAAAAAGAGTTGTTAGAAAACAGTTTGTAGCATCACAACTGCTTTTGATACTGTGATAAAATGAGGGTGAGTCTGTGCTGTTGTAATTAAGCGATGGCATAAAAAGTCTGGAAAACAGTCCAGGTATAACGGGAGCATAAACTTTCCCGACATCAGACCTGCTAACGACTCCCCTTTGGCTTTGGTTTCCTCCTCTGTGACTTTGCGAATACATTTGGCAGCGGCTGGAGTTTGAGTTACAGCCACAGAAAGCCAAACTGAATGTCACTGAAGATGTGCTTTGGAAAGAAGATCCAAGCCTGCTGTACTTAATGGAATGAGATAGTTTGAGGATTATTTCTTCATAAATGGCCCAGTGAAAGAGAGAATTTTTCTGGACTGCAGTGAAAAGGATGCAGTGTCTGAGTAAGTTCTGCAGCGTTTTCACATTTTCCTTAACCTTATAAATACCATTTTTTATTAGTCGATAGCAGGCTGTTTGGGAATATTTCCCACCAGCTCTGAAGGCATGCAAACATTCCCTGCAAAACGAGCAGGGAAAGCTGGTGCGTGCTGAACAGGAGAGGGCACTGGCACTCCAGCAGCTGTGCTGGGCTCAGCACCCCGACCCGTGCCAAGGGCCCAGTTACTGCATCTCGGCGCTCACCCTTGTCATCTGATGCTCTTAATATGAGACAAGAGCCTACGGAAAGAGTGAACGAACTGCGTTTATTGTCTGTGTCTCTGTGGAGATAGGGAAATCAAAGGGTTGGGGCTAAATTGCCATGCACACACTTGTACTGGGTAGGAACCTGCCCCTTTCCTTTTAACATAGGCAAGTTCAGCTGCTGGTGTCTGGTACAGTTCATGTGTGTGTTTTTTCTTGTTTTAAAAACTCTGATTTAGTGTCCTTTTTTCTGCACCTACGTTAGGTATTCAATACACAAACTACGGTGACATTCATGTTGTCCAAGGGAAACTCAGGTTGTCGAGTCTGTCCTGCAGTTGTGAAGGTGTGCGGTCCTTCACCCCGAGAGCCAGTATTTGCTGCATCTCCTCCTGACTCCTGCCATCAGAAACTATGAAACACTGAATTTCCCTCCTGCTTCACAGTGGGGAATTAACAAATTAACAAACAGTGAGCTGGGAAGCAATTAGCAAGTGGCCCCTAACCAGTGAGTGAGGAACTCTGGGTCAGCTCTGTCCCTCCAGCCACATCCCACCATCTCTGACGGTGAAGGGCTCCCTGCCCTGAGTGAAAATGCTGGGAACAGACCTCTTTTTTTTTTTTTTTTTCTTAACTTTCCTCCTTTTTTGTTTTAATCTTTTTTTTATTTGCACATGTGAAGGGTCTATAGTGTCAGAAAGAACCAAGTTCTGTTTGTTTTCAACTCTAATAAGTCTTAATTAGACCCAAAGTAAAGCTCTTGTGAAGCTGTCGGCATAATTACAGGCTGGGAGAGCCTCCCTGCTGAATCCAAATCCAGCCCCTGGGTTCCTGGTCCCATCAGAGCATGGCAGAGGGAAGGGGGGATGAGGCACGGGTGGCAGCAGCCCCTTCATTTCTCTCCCAAGTCTCTTTGCAATTTGTCTCTGCACCACGCGAAGATTTGTGAAAGGCAAAGCAGAAAGGGTCCAACTGCAGTGGAAGGAAATATATTTAGAAACATGAAAAATAGGAAGGGAAAACGTTTTATTTGCATTATTCAGCAGGTTCTATTGAAGGGCTATGGAGACACTGGTACTTTGTGGAGTGGTCGGCATCTTCAGTGATCTGCCCTCACATACTACTTGGTGTAAGGGAAATGTATCAAGTTAGGAGAACTTTCCTGCACTTTCTTCTTTTTGCAGAAACTAAGGTTCTCAGTCTGTAAGTACATAGTTGCCTTCTCAGCACAGAAGATAGGCGCGTGTGATGTTGGTTCCATATCACTGCTTGGCAGGTTTGTGGGAGCACTGTCTCTTGGAGCAGTCCCCTTTTGCTGCAGAACAGCTGCCCACCACATCTCTATAGTTATCTTTGAGGAATTTTTTTCCACTCATGGTGGAAAATATATATATGACTTCTAATACCTTCCCATAGGCAAATATTTGCACATATGTAAAAAAATTCATTCATTTATGTGCAGGACCTCATTCAGGTCCAGTTGTGCCCATCCACATGTGTCCTTTAATGAGGGTCTGCCTGGAAACCCAGCCTCAAAATCGTCCAGATTCAGTGTCCATCTGAACCAGTTAAACCCTTAAAGCATGGAAAAAAATAAGGACCTAAAATGTCTCTCTATGAGAATGCATAAATACTCAAATGCTAAACTAAAAGGTCTCTCGTCTCATCCCACAAGCCATTTGAGAGCATTGCTCATTCAGCCACTGGAGGATTTTAGTACTTTAAAAAAATTGCCACAAAACGTCTGCAGTCTGCAAAGAGCTGCTCTGCAAAGCATCTTGTAGGCATTCTGTGATGCATCCCCAAAGGGTTTATTACCTCCAGCTGGCTGATTCACAGCAAATCCTCCCTCCTTCATCTAGATGGCACTCCGCAGTCTGAAAAAGCTTTTTGCAAATTAGCGCGGAGAGCGAAGTTTCAGCAGTCGCAGCCCAGAGCCTGGGGTTGTAATTTTGTCAAACTCTGGTTACATGAATGGGCAGGAAAGGAAAGGGGGTGGGGGGAGAAATGACATTGATGGAAATTTTTAGCGTTTATGAGCTCTGGGACCTTAGAAAAAATAGTCTTTTCTCCTGGAGCAGGTGCTGGTCACTTGATAAATACGTGGTGCGTATTTTGGGAAGCTGCAGCACAGTCAGACCTCCTCAGCCAGTTCCACCATGCACCCACCTATTTCTTGCCCTTGTAGGTTGTGCTACTTCTGAGCCTTCTGGTACTGGATATTTGGCCCATCCGAACTTGTTTGCTCTTTCTGTTCCCCAGGTCACTACGTGTCGTACAGCCCGGCCTTCAAAGGCTTGCAAGTAAGTAAAGGGGTTAGAAAAATAAGAAAAGATGTTTATTATTTAGATACTGACATACTGCAGAAAATAGAGCTGTCCCAGGGTAGTACTTTCTTACTTTAAAAGGCAAATTTATTGCCTTTTATGAGTTTATTTTTCTGGCTGTTCTCAGGCAACAAGAGAAGTGTCTGGGGGCACCAAATACAAAGCAGGATCCAATAAAGGCAGTTTAGGGAGGATGAGAAAGGGATATATGGGGATGTGCTAAAATGGCCAGGGGAAAATGCAGTGAGGTGGAAGTATGAAGAGTGAGGGAGGCACTGGGATAAGCAATGTGCATTTTTAAACTGTATTAAAATGCCAGCATCCCCAATAGAAGCAGAATACCACTGGTGCCATCTTTCTGATGGTCTGGGTTCATGGCATGGACTTCAGACTGTGAGAAAATCAAGCACCTTAATCTATGGTCAGGCAGATGTCCAGGGATATGCAACATGTGTATGTGATTCCCTACATAGCTTCCTGTGAAACTGTGGAATTTATTGGCCTAAATGGGATGAAAGGGGATGAATACATCGTATAACTTCCTGGTGGTCTCCTTTCCTTAGCATGTGTTGGTGAAGGGAGATTTTTGTCTGTCCATATGGTCCTTGCCTGCAAGGGGAACTGTGTGGCTGAGTATTGAAGTCAGCATTTGCTAAATCTGGAGCAACTCTGTCTGAGGCCTTTGCTTGCAGTGAGACTCCTTTTAATTGAAGGCATCAGTGCTGGGAACAGCGTCTGGGGAGATTTACTTGAGATGTTTCTCTGTATGTCTTGTGAGCTTGCTCTAATTGAGCCCCCTCTGACTGTTGGTGACTCATTTAGCTTTCACGTGGCACATGGAGAGTACCCCAAGCTGCTGTGGGGACCCACCTTTCCCCATGCTGGGGCGCTTGGCTATGGCCTCGTCCCAGTACAAATCCCCAGTACACGTTGCTTAGATGTTTCCAGTGAGCAGCTTTTTGCTGGGTGGCAATCATCAGAGCAGCAGTGGGTTTGTCAATCCAATGTCCATTTTCACCAGTTTGCAATTCTGCCCCGGATGCCTGCGTGTGGTGCCCGGGGTAGCGGTGGGAGCATGGCTCACCCGCTCCTCCTCCAGTTCCCATCAGTTCCCTTCCTTTGCTCTTACTCATTTCTGGTGTGATTGCCCACGTGTCTGGATGCATTTCCTGAAGTTCTTCTTCCCTTTAATTTCTGTGCCTCTGGTGCAGGCGGTGTCACGTGTACAGCTGTTTCTTGCCAATTTGCACTGGTTCAGCTTGCAAAACCAGTGTACCTTGTTTCTTGTTTTGTGTTCGCATGCACGGTTGTTGCCTATTTGGGGCTAACGAGAGCTCTGGGACATGGTTTTGTAAAGCTGCTGCCCTGTCCTTCAAATCCCTGCCCTTGAGGTCTGCTACAGCTAAGACAAGGTAGAAGAGCATGAAGTGTTGTGCAAGTTGGAAGATTTAAATAAATAAAATTACATAATGGTTTAAAAACTTTTCCTACTTCTGGTGTCCACTAGTCAAGGATACAACAAAAGAAAACCTACCTATCTACATGCATATAGCCATCTTCTATCTCCACCCATGTCCTTCCCGTCCCTGTCCATTGGTCCCTTCTACCTTTTGGGTAATGCTTTGACTTGCAGCTCAAACCCTCAGCTGCATCACTTGATGCTCCTAAAATTAATAGATACTCTGAAAACCACAGTTCATGGTGGGTTCATGTGAACCCACTCTTTCTTCAAAGCCGCTTGACCCTGGTTTGGACAATATTTAAATCTGTTGTCTTTGGCTGCTACACCCCATCTCCCGGGCTGCTTGCCTCACAAGGATGATGGCAGGAAGTGATGGGTATGGTCCCAGTGGGTTGTCACTCATCACACCGGCTGGGACATGTGACTGGATGGACCACGGGGTTGTTCACCCAGGATGTGAGTAACCTGAAGGAGCCGTCCTGTCCTGTTCTGTCCTGCAGAGCAAGCAAATGGGGAGTGAGTAAGAGGTGGCCTGGGCATGCCATGGTGGAGCACCAGAAACAGCCTCAGGCTCTGTAGAGGAGCCGCTGATGTGGTGAGAAGAGGAATTTCAGGATTCTGTCAGTGTGTAAGGGGGTGGCAGAACTCCAGACGGGGTTCCCCATGTTACAAGCTGGAACAAACTTTGTATCTGTGCTGCTTTTACAGCAGAAATAGGTTTTCACATCTGTCTGCTGTCCCAGCAATACCCTCGCTGTGCCAAGGGAGCATCTGACTGTGATCTGCCAGGGCCCAGCAGCAAGATTTATGCTTACGGGGCTTTCCTGGTAAGACTTTGTGTAGTATTTACCAGAAGTCCCTTGAAGGCAGAAATTATTGTATTAAAAGATTAAGGCATCATTAATCATGTTTTTTGTCTCCCACCCCCCACACCTTTTCTTCTGGCAGGCTGGCTCGGTATTACTGATAAGATCTTTTTCATTTTTCTCCATTCAGAAGAATAAGTTTATTCAAGTCTTTTCTATGATTGTGCCATCCTCGGGTAAGAAGGAGCCTTGAGGAAAATTTCAGGCAACTGAGTGGAATTGCTTATTGCTTTGAACACAGAGATATTTTGACCTCTCGCATTCTAGGTTTCTTTTGAGTCACATATCTAATTTATGGTTCTTCATAAATTAATAGAAATAATTTAAAAAAATAAATATTTGGATGATGTCATAATCCAAAGATCCTGCCTTGGTATGGGGGGAGCAACGCAGGACGGAGGGTGGTTGCAGATGAACTAATTTCTCCTGACGTTTGGCACTTGCTGTTGGGGTCAAGGGGTTGACCTGATAGTGGAGCTGCATGGTGGTTCCCAGCTATAGTCTGGCCCTGGAAATAGGGTGGTTGAAAAGTAGTTTAGGTACCCAATTTGGAAATATTTGGAAAATATATCCCACTTTTTAAAGTAGAAAACTTAAAAATTAATTGAGGAAGAAATGGATGCTAGAATAGAAACAAGGTAAATCTTTTAATTTGCTTTGGTTATTGAGACTGTCTGCACCATGGGCCATAGATATGGCAGAAAGTCGTGCCCTCACTCCCTGGTGCTTTATTCATTCCCATCCCCACAGCCTTTCTTCTGTGCTGTGTCAAGGAGAGCCACGCTTGTGCCTTGTACTACTGCGTGCAAAACATTTCTTAATTTATGTGCTAATTAACCTGACAGCACGACTTGATTGTTAGGAGCTTGGTCTCCTGGCATGCTTGTCTTTGCAGACAATGATGCTTCCCTTTTATTTTAACTAGAACAAGGAGTGCAAGGCTGGAGCAGGGGGAGGCAGCAGCTCCTCTGGGGGGGTCAGGATGCGATAGGTGCGAGTACCGTGGAGGATGCAGCAGCTTCAGAAATATCTGCTTTCAGCCTCCCCTTTTAATGGAAGTTTTATTTTAGAAAGCTTTATTTGACGTCATTCTAAAGTTTATTTCCATTTTATTTTTTAAATAAAGAAGCTATAAAGCTCCTGGCTGGGTTTCCATTTTTGCTGGCTGGGAAAAAAACAGAGAGGTGAATTGGCTGCTTGTCTCCCGCGGGGATGCTTTTGGGGCTGCTCAGCGTGTTCCTGCCGGCAGCGTTGCGCAGCCTGACCTACCTACGGCCCTGACTCATCCGCCGCCTCCCTGGGGCAGGTGAGGATGTCAGTGCAGCTCTGCGGCCTCCCGAGCTGTATCTATACCGTGCGACGCTGCACGCAAAGCCCCTGTTGCTTTTGCCAGTGTGTCCTGGGGCCACTTGGGTTTCCTTTGCTTCCTGCACTGCTGCTGTCCCAACCTGGGCACCGAGTCTTGCCAAAATTGCTGTTAATAAAGGAAAGACGAACCCGTGCGTTGCTTGCGGGGCCAGGGCAGCTGTGGCAGCCTTGGGTTCAGTGCAAAAGTCTTTGTCCAGGCCTCCAGCGTGGGGATGGGGGATGCAGCAGGCAGTGTGTGCTGGGGGTCCGTGTGTCAGCCCATGCCTTGGTGCCTGCCCTACAGCGCGCTCAGCCACAGAAGCTGCAGCCCGGCTGCTTTGCAGGCTGAGAGCTCGCGCTCTCATCACCCAGGTGATTGCAAAAATAAATCCAACCCCATGAAAATGAACGGCTAGTCTTTCTGTGCTTTTCCTTAAGTGCTTGTTTCCTACAGGCTTGTATAGCACAAGCTAATTTTAAGTAAATTCATGTAAAATTGAAGTCTTGTAGTGAAGCTTTTCCTGAAGAAGCCACTTTTGTGTTAAATGGGAGAATAGCAATGGCCAGTTCCAAAGCTGGACTCAGGGCCACTCAGGGTTAATCCCTGCACTGCCACAGGCTCCTTTCCTGCCCCTGGGCAAGCCGCTGAAATCACTGGGGGCTTTTGATGGAATTCTGTGTGATTTGAGTGCCCAAATCGCTCAGATACAGGAATTTTCTGTGTTCCCACATATGCTTCAGTTGCTTGTCTGTAAAATGGGTGAAAGTACAGCATTTGACTTACAGATGTGATGAAGAACACAAGAACGACAATGTGGCGCTTGTATCTTGTGATGGTGTTTGCACAGGCTTCTCTCTCCCCTTACATCTCTCTCTTGGCTGGACCAGTCACCCCCGGAAAGGTGTCAACATACAGCTGACGTGTGAGTGCACTTCGTTATTAGTGAGCTTTTTCAGTAATGCCAAGTTTGTGGTGTTTGAGTTGCAGGTAGGGAATGTAATTCTGGCTGGTGCAAGAGCAAGGCTCCTGGGCTGTGCTTCCAAGTATCGGGAAAGTCATGGTTTGCCCATCCCTCCCCTTTGCTCCCAGCAGCAGCAGCCTGCACTCTTGCTGCACCAGCACTGTTGGCTATGCTGTGAACTGAGTCAACTTAAAAACTTGCAAAAAAAGATGATTTCTCAGAGGGCAATTCTGTTCAGGAGTGGTGCTGAGCAATGGGAGCAGAGGTGGACGGGAAGAGCTATCGTGAAGCCACATCTGTGATGCTAAGCTGAGTTTGTGGGGCTGGCAGGTGGGGAGAGGGGGATTTTTTTTTCCCTTTTCAGGCTGATAACACACATAAAGCACCAAAGTGCCACATTTTTTTTTCTTTTACTGGAATGTTTCAACAGAGGCACAAGTCAGATTGCATCAGCCCGCATCACACACTGTGTCACTAGGGATGTGCTGAGGGTGCACAGTGCTCCTTGAAATTTGCTGCTGTTTTAGAAAAATCTTTTTCTCTATGGTTTATTTTTTGTTGAGTAATATTTTTTGTTATTTTATATATTTCAGCATTCTTAGTAATTTTGAAAAAGAAAAACTTATTGAGGTAAATAACATGCATTCAGTGGTGTGGGCTGCACATGAGAGAGAATGCTAAATCTTGAATAAGGCTGGGTCGGTGGGTGACTGTTCAAAAGTTCAGAAGGAAACCAAAATGACACTGCAGTCTCATGTATTTAAAATTGTCCCAATAAAATTGCTGGTCAATGTGCTCAATCAATGCAGCAAAAGTCTGGTTCCTGAATTCATTACTCTGCAGCTGGGAAGATGGCAGAAATTTGGGAAGATTGTTTCTAATTCCATGTGTTCTGTGTATGGGTATAATTTTTTTTTTTTATGTGGAGAGGGTGGGAAATTTGCCTAGTGTAACAAACCCAAATAATCAAAAATTAACGTTGTAGGGCAGCACGAGCACAGGATAGGCCCTGATTTATGAGCATTTGTGTAAATGGAGCATGTGGGTCCTTAGGCTGAGCCCAGCACCAATGTTAGGATGTTTGGACTAATCTGTCGTGGGGGCTGGAGTCAGGCTTGCTGGCTGGTTTGTTCTTTGGTTTCCTCACCTGGAATAAGGGAAACGTTTAGAGTTTTGAGCGCATGGATAAAGCTAAATCAAAATGATAAAGCATTTAATTCCAGACTGAGGGCATCCGCATAAGAATAACCGTTCCAGAATAACTTACTGCGTAGACAAGCTAAAAAAAAAAAAAACCAAAAAAGTATTTTAACCAGCAAAATGAAAGAGGTATAGAGCTCTGGGTGACAAGCACAGCTCCTGAAAACACATGAATCACAGATCACAAGAGGCTCTTTAAGAGCTATAGAAATGATAGGGCTGTTTTGGTAATGGCACATCATGTGTATGCACATCTATATGTGCATATACTATATTTATACTATATACATGTATATATTTCAATTATTTATATAAAAATCCAATTTACTGGTGTGGGCTTTAATTAAGAGCTCTGACTTGTAATTTTTAGTAAAATGATATGATAGAAAGGAATGTAATTTATCAAGGAAACACTGCTGAATTTATGACAAGAACAGGGAGATAATGGGATTTCTGAGACTGTACGGATGCTCTTCACAGTGATTTGAGAGGGCAGGATATGGGGGAACTTAACTGAAAATGAGTTCTCTTTTTTCCTGAGATTGTTTTAAACCTAATCTATTTGCAGCTCTCTTATTTTATGGATGCACAAGGATTCTTATATGAATACTGAATTTTTTAGATCATTTATTGTAAAAAGTAGTTTTTGCCTGGGAAGGATCTCATGCTGCAGACCTCCATTACTAACAATATTTTCTTTCACAGTGCCAGCCTTTATTTCTTTTTAGTCAAAGCTTTCTATCGAATTCCAAACTTGAATTAAAACTGCTATTCTGACATGTGAAATGTTGCCTCGTCACTCTGGAGGTTTGTTGCATCTTTTTCCCTTCTTTTTAATGAGACCATGTGTAGAGTCCCCCCAGCTAATGCATGCACAGGTTTTGATGTAAGTGCTCGCCGTAGTTTGGAAAGCACAACAGACACATGACTGGAGATGGTAGTTCATTTATGTATAATTAGGTATAAAAGCTTGATGAGTCCTCCCTTGCTCTGCTCGTGCACAGTGACCTGACCCCAGTGGACTTGCTAATGAGCAGAAATGAGTATTTCTGCCTTCAGCCCAGCTGGGCATTAGGATCTGCCCGTTTTGCAGCTGCATGGTGAGGCGGGGGAGTCCCAGGTCGGACACCCAGGCAGTGGGGAGGGGGTTTGTCCTGCTCCTCCCTGCTGGTGGGGTTGCTGAGGCTTCGTGGGGTTGAGTGTTGGGCAAACTGTGTGGTCCTGGGGAGAGGCTGTGAAGCTGCTGGGCAGGTCAGAGCTGGGTGGCACCGACCCCGCCGATGAGCGATGTTGAACTCGGCTGCATTTTCTAGGAGCCTGAGCTGAGGTTAAGCGTGCGCATGCTCATGTGCATGACCGTTTGATGAATATTGTCTGGGGCTGCGTTACTGCCAATGCTGATGGCGTAGGTCATGTGAAGTTTGCAACGTGCCAGCTCCATAACTGCGTTCCCTATGCAGGGAGCATGGGCCTTGTCAGGCTCGCTTTTACCTCGCAACCTTGGTGCTCTCTAAGGCAACCTACAGGGACCCAGCAGGGTTTTCTACTACTACAGGAGGATTCTGTCACTTTTTTGGGACCCTTTTCCAGCTGCAGAGCTCAGTCACTTTGCATGACTTTTTTCAGTTGGAGGCAGTGTCCTGTGTATGATCTGTCATTTTTTTAATCCATTGCATCCTATGGTGGTCTCAGCGGGGAAGGTACAGTGACACAGCCCAAAAACGTCCTCATGCTCATTCCACTTAGAGGAATAAACTCCAAAAGACCTCAGCCGTCCTCTGTGTTACAAATGGCTCCGGCAGGCAGTCCGAGGAGTCGGCTGCCCAGGTACTCTCCCTGAAGCACCCTTTTCTTTTATTCACTTGGAAGTTTTCCCACTGCCATTAACCTCATTTTTGGTACTCTTAAGGGACACTCACAGACAGGGCAGCTGGGGAGAGCATTTAAGCATGGCTGGGAGGGGTTTCTCACCTGCAAGACCCCCGGTGCCCGCCTCGCTCAGGTGTCCAAGCCAGAAGGTGCCACTTTGCACATCCAAATGCCACCTGCACCTTCTGCTTTGGGCTCGTAACTTCAGCCTGAGCCCTGGCATTTTCTCCACGTGTCACCCCTGCTTCTCACTGAGTGGAGTGGAGTCAATCACACCCCAGGGCTGTGTTTCCAGTGACTGCCTGCACTCTGCTTTAAAATATTTACTTCATTTACTGGTTTGGCAATGTATCTGTTTCGGCTGGGCTAGGAGCTGCGTGCTATCAGAGTTTCTTCCTCTTGGAGGTAATTGTAGACCGTGGCTGAATTATCCCTACCACCTCTTGGGAAAACCGCATAGCCTGAGCTACGAAAGCCTCTTACTATCAGGCAACTTTTCCAGAGCCAATATAACTTCAGAGCCTTGTCTGAATCCTTCATATATTTTCAAGACTATCCTTGAAATATGGTCACCAGAGCTGCTCACAGCATTTAGCAATGGTATCTTGGATACTGGATGCCAAAATAACACCATTTCCTTGCACTTGCTTGTTAATGTCTTATTTATGTAGCCCTGGATTGCTCCTTCCCTCTTAGTAACAGCATGACGTGAGGAGTTTGTGTGCGGCTGGTTCTGTACAAACCTCCCCATTTCCTTTTCTTAATTGCTGATGCCAAAATACTGTCGTCCACGTTATTAGCATGACGTGTGTACTTGGTCCTTAGACAGGCAATGTGCCATTTGCGGCTATTCAGAACACTTTGCTCAAATAAACTGATATTACCCAGCTTTCCAGATCTGTTCCTGTCATTAATGCTGTTCCTGGCACCAAATACCGCCATGCACAAACTGTGATGGTTTCGTGTATTCCCCAGATAATTGAGTAATGTACTGAATAGGGTTGGATCAAGGACAGAAACTATTTGGCTATTTGTCTGTTTATCATGAAGTACCTATCAGTTAACTAGTTTTAAAATAATTTGGGTACCTTTATTTTATATAAAACACTTTTAGATTGAAAATCTACTGTGCATGGAAGTCTGCTTCAGGCTTAGGTCTCTGTCAAACAAAGTACTGATGCAACCAAAATACCTGGTTTATTTGCCATTTTATTTTCCATGGTTGATGATGATGATGATATGCAGATTAGCTGACCTTTGGTTCCCAGATACCCCATTTATTTATAAGTATTGGCTTATACTGAGCTTTATCCACAGTCCCCAGATAGAGCTTGCTATATTTTTTGGATGCATTAAGTTGACATGAACTGCTCGGGGCTCTCCTTGGGCATCTTGTCTTCACATATTTGCTAAGAAGTAATACAAACCTGCTTGTTTAGGAGTTTGTTTAATGAGAGTTTTTCATATAAGATTCTGGCCAGAGGTCCGGGCCCCAGCAGTACTGTGAAATAGACTGTGAGTTGAAATACAACAATCCTGCTGGTGACAACTAGCAGCTTTAACTGGCCCCGACTCTGTGAGTGCTTCTGGATGGGTTTAATTCGGCTGGCTTGTGGCTCTGCTGGTTTGCGTCTGTCCTGGCTTGCTCCCTCCCCAGCGTGTCTAACCAGAGGGAGGGCAGCATGCAGGCAGCGTGCCGGCAGCTGCCGGCAGCCACAGGCTGACCCTGCTCAGCCTCCCTCCCTGGGGAGGGGTGGCTCTGTGGCGGGCAGTTATGGGCTCAGGCCATGTCTGTGCCTGCAGGCTCCCAGCTTAACCTCTCCCTGGCTCCTTTAATAGTGAAACAGCCCAGCTGCTCCTCAGGGTCTCTAACAGGCACGACTGCAATGCTGACCGAAAATTCTGCTGCAAATCACCAAACGTTGATAATTGCCCACAATTGTTCTGAAACGGATCCAGATCTGAAATGAGGTTATTTTGCACGTGGTCTGTTCTCTATTCACTTAAGCACCTACAGAGAGTTACTGCTTCTACAAATAGGAGGGACTGAAGCAGCCTGATTTTGGTTTTCTATATCAATACTAAAGAGCTTCTCTCTGCAGGTCCCTCAGCGAGAGCACAAATAATATTGGCTTTCCCTCTCCCCTGGGGTGTGCATCTCTTGGTTGCAGCGGTGGAGCGAGCCTCAGTGGGAGCCGACCAAGTGGCTTGGCAGCTCCCGGGGCACTGCATTCAAGCAGCCTGTGCCTAAAAATAAAAAGTCACCTTGTCTGTAGATGCAAAAACACTGTTACCCTCCAGCCAAGCCTGTACCTGTGCCCAGGCAGAGGCAAAGCCGCTGGCCACGTCAGCAGCACTGGTACATATGCACCATGCGGCGTAAACCCCGGCTGCTCAATGGCACCACAGCCACTGCGATAAAACACAGGTAGAAACTGCTTGGCCTTTGGGCACGGTCCAAACACAAGGAATATTTGGCTTTACTTGTGCAGCACGTGCTGCTGCTGCTGCTATTTCTGTAGCTGGTTGCTTAAAAAGAGAGGGCACAGCATAGCTTGTGGGGCTCTGCAGAGTGGTATCCTGGTCTTTCGGGAGGAATTTGGCTCATTCTGCCCCTGCAGGGACCTTCTGCGTGAAGATTGTTCAGTAGTGCCTTCAAATCGGGCAGTGCCTGCCAGGGCTATCCTCTGGTGTTTCTTACTGCCAAATCCAAATGGAAGAGGCATATTCACATCAGTAGAAAAACAAAATGGGAAAAATTAAACCAAGAAATACAGGTGAGAAGGAAAAGGTGGTTTTGAGAGTCCTGCAGCTGTTGCAGAGCGCTCTGCTGACGTGCCGGTCCCCTGCGATGCACAGCATATGTCGAGGCAGCTCCGTTTAAAGGGATAACGGCAAATGATCTGAAAGGCTGTCTCCTTTTGTGTTCTTATTTCATCCCAGCGTATTACAGGATTTTGGTCAGGTTTTTCAGTGTCTCCTGGATAATGCTTTATTACAGCGACGGTGTGGAGTTCTAGTTTGTAATAATGAGATCTATATAAATAATGCTGATTCTGCTGCCTCCTGTAATGCTTCCTGCCTGGCAACACTCGAAGCCTTTTCAAACATTAATTTCCTATTATTTGGGATAGAGAAGCACCTCCAGGTACTGCATGGAGGATTGCAGCGGTGTGTGTTGTGCTGGCCAGCTGCCCGTAAAAGCTGTACCTTTTGAATCATGGGCTTCAAATAATTAAGGGTCATTTTGCACCCACAGTGAGTCATTAAAATAATTGCTTTTTTAGTTGTTTGTATTTTTCCTTTGTCACTCTGAGGTTTTAAAACAGATGCCAGACAGTATGAGACTAACTCACGAGAGCTGACGATGCTGTGAGGGGAGCTTCAGCCTTGGAGAAGAGTCAGATGAAGGTTGGGAGAAAAGGGTAGTTATGGTATTTCACAGATTATAACCTGAAGTGCAAAGAGGTGAACGATGCTGTGACCCAGCAGGCTGCAGTGCTGTGTCGAGGACAGGCATTTTGGCTCAGAGCAGCATCCTTGGCGCCGTAATACGGCTTTCCATAAGGTGCTGCCCTGTGCTGGGTGAATCTACAGCCAGATACTCAGACGCAGGGTAAGGCCCCCAGGTATCCAGGCTCAATTTGGGCATCTATGTTGCCCTAAACTCCCTGTGCTTCATCAGAAAGAGAAGGATGAGCTGGGTCTCCAGGACTCCATCCTGCTCCTCCCTGGGGAGCTGGGGTGTGCCGTTACTGGTGGGTGCCTGGTGGGAAGCGGTGATGCTGTGCTGGGTGTGGAGTGGAGCTGGCAGCAGAGGCCAAACAGCACGTGTGGCACTGGCAAGAGAAACAGCAACGGCGATGAACCGAGTAAACGGTTTATCGGATTTCCTAGAACTGTGCTTTGTCAGGGCCTGGTTGTGAGGATTTGCACTGTATTGACATGGGTTTTCAAAGAAATGAGGACTGGGTTGTATAGCAACGGCTGTCACTTTACTTGGCTGACCTGCCGTGCTCCCTCCTTTCAGGGTAACATTAAAATGAATATTGTATAGCGGAGAGTGCGGCATAATTGGCTGGAGACAATGTGTGTGCTGTGCTGTTCTGTACGATATTGATTGCTCCTTGTCCAAATATATGTATCTAAAATCAGTCCATTAAGCGGCAGCCCCTTTGGGCGGATGCCAATCTTTTCACGGTGCAGTGGCTTTCGCTTTGTCTCGGCTGTACGACAAGCCCTGTACACGATCTGCTGGCACGCCACAGCCCGGCGCTTGGGGGCACGCGGCCACGGGGCAGGGCGGGTCAGCACCCATCGTGGTTCCCCAGCCGCTGCCTTCATGGGTGAATCTTCTTTGCTCTGCTGGGAACTCCCTCCTCGCACTGGTGGTGTGGCACTAGTGCCGGATGCCGTGTGCTCTTCAGGGCTTGTGTGAGGCTGCAGCTAAATCCCAAATGAAAAATCTGCTCTTTTTTTAGGCAGATTAATTAAGGGGAAAACACATCGTGGCTTGGCGGAGCCCAGCCAGCAGACATGCTAACGCAGAGATGAGTCCTGGAGGTTGGCAACACGAGCAGGAGTGACGCAGGTGCTGTCGGGGCACGTCTACGTCACAGCATGCTGCACGGCCACCTCAGCTGGTTTGAGGTGGTAAAACCAGTTGTGCAGCTGCTGGGCAGGGTAGCTGCAGCTTGGTCATGCTGGAGCTGCGTCGCGTGTGATGCTGCGCTGGCCTGTGTGCTGCCACCCACCTACGCACAGCCACGCGCTGTCTGCTCCCCTCCCAGGCTTCCTGCTGAGCCCGTGGGATTAACAGCAACACAGCTCGTGCAGGCTCATTGGTGGCCACTGAATTGCCTTATTGTGTTTTTTTTCATTACCTTTTACCACTTAAAGGCTCCTAAATCTCTGCATTCAGAGAAGAGCGGTGCTGCTTTTCCACCAGTGCAGAAGGGATGCAAAAGAAGGAAGGTCCATGCTGCTTTTCTCCAGCCTTCATCTTCAGTCTAACTTAAATCTCTGCTTCTTACTCAGCAGACTGAAACACCTTGCAGCCATCCCCAAGCAGAAGTTTTCAGACTGAAACAACACATTACCAGTGTGGGTACGTACAGCGTGCACCAACAGGCTCGCTCGATGGATGCGGCTTGGGGCTGTTTGCGCTGCCGCAGGGTTTACGGCGTGCTGCAGAGTGGAGGGGCTCAGCTGCAGAGCTTGCTACACCCGGCAGCACCAGCTTCACGCTGTAATGCAAAGCCACTCGACACCACATGCTGCAGCTATTTGGAACTGAGGTCCATATATTCCTACATCTTATTTTATATATATATATGTACACATATATAAATGGGAATCATTCCTCTGTTAAATCTAAATAAACAATTTCCTCTTGCAACCAATTAGTGTCCTAGCAGATCCCGTAATAAATTAATCTTTTTTATCATCCAGTTAATCAGTTCCACAAAACCAGTGAGCAGTGAAATCTTCTGACCTATTGATTGATATATAATGTTGTATTAGTAGGTAGTGAATTACAAGAGCCGCTGTGCGCTTTGGTACTGCTGCTGAATTTGTGCTACAGGGAGCGCTTTCAGGGTTAGTGTCTTAGCCTGTGCATTGCATGTAAGAGCAGTGTGTAAAGGTCTGGGGGAGAAGGACTTCTGTGGAGTTGAAGCTCAAACAGAGAAGAAAAAAGAGCGCTTGCTCTTTTCCTCGCCCCACACCATCCATTTTAGATAGAGAAAAGCAATATGCTGCAACGTGACAGACTCCTAGAATCAACAGCTGAACTTTTAAATAATACAGAAATGATGAAGAGGCTCAATTATTGACTCTCACGGAGCTGTTGGTGGCAGTAATGGATGTTGGGATGGGGCTTTGGGTTCATCTCACCTGAGGTTTGGCATTTATTCCATGCGATGGGACACCAGTCCCCCTGGGGTCACTCTGGAAGAAGCAGGGAGCGAGGTGCACATCTGGGTAGTTATTCAGCCCACCTCAGCTGTTCCTCCCTCTGTAGTTTGAGGGATGCAGCGTGTGGGCTGTGGACATTTAACACTTCAAATTAATGTTTGATATTTAGGTGGGATGCGTATGTGCTTGGGTACACAATCAATTTTTCAACCCCCTGTCTGTGATCTGCTGATGTGAAAGGCTTAGTTATAAACTGTGCTTGTTTTGGCTACAAATAATGATTTGGGGCTACCCAAAATTATATTGTTTTAATACAGTGGCTGGCAACAGCTGAAACTCCTCTAGCTACTTTTCCCAAGACAGTGTGGGGAAGGAGAAAAGGCAGAAAAGGAAACAGATAGAATAAAGTATCCTTGTGGTATTTTTTCTATTAAAAACCTACCAAAAGTTGCAGTGGTATGTTGAGACAAAGGGCTGAGCCCTCTATGTCGTCTAAGGGAAACAAGCACAGAAAACTCTATTAATCCCTCTGTATTGCATCGACCTTTTATTTGCTCCCATCTTTTTCCTCATTTCTGTGATGTTCTGTGCACTGCGTGGTGTCACATCAGCCTGCGGGGCTGTGGGGAAGGGTCGGCAGTGCAAGTCCCAGCTCTTGATTTCAGTTCAGATGTTTGAGGCACACAAGTAACACATGGAGAGAAACCATCAGGGCAAATGGAAATCTTGTCTCTGTGCTGGGCTCCTCCACAACACTGAAGTGTGGCTTTGTCCTGCTGTTGGTTTGGTCCTTTGAGGAGCCAGTGCACCCTTAACCTCCATCTTCTGGCTCCTCAGCCCTCCATCGCAAGACGCTGTTTGCTCATGCCTCTGTTGACTTGCTGCTAGCTCCATCCTGCACATCAGGGAGCTCAGAGCTGGCCAAAGGTGGTGGTGGAGGAGGAGAAACAGCTCTTTGGCCTGATTTTTCTCACCGCCTTGGTATGGAGCAGACTTCGGGCAGGGAAGTGGTGCCTTTCTGTGCTGCTCACATGCCTCTACTTACAGCAGGAGGAAAGTGCTCCTATTTGGCTCCGTGACTGTTTTGGCTGTCGATATGGAGAGACTTTCCTTGAGGGGAGGTAGGGGTGGCTCATTCACCAGGCACATCCCATCCCCAATTCCTCCTCTCCTTCCTTCCCCCGGTGCTGAGCCATTATATCTCTCCCCACCAGGAGGAGGACTGAGACTGATAAATCCTATGGACTGCAGCTGGGCGTAAGCCTCTCAGCTAGAAATAATGCCTTGGAAGGATTTACCTGAGCTTCGCTAGGCAAAATTTTAAGTTTCGGTGGGGGTTAGGGTGCACATCTACTGTGTCTGCCTATGAACTAACGGCGGAGGAGGAAAGAAAAGCCTGATAACTTCTGAAACCCTCTGCAGCCTGTGGGCTGAGAGCACAGGATCCCACTGCTCCTGGGGGGATGGGCAGCGGCGGGATAGTAGGCTGTGTGACATTGTCAGAGATGGAATTTAGAGAAGAAAACATTTATTCCCCTTTTTTGAATGGGAAAGAACAACTTTACTTCTCACTTTCATGTGGTAGGTAATGGATGGAGAAGGTCCTCAGGCACAACATTTTGTGTGTGTTGAGACCAGTTGCAAGAACTAGAAACTTTTGTGAATTCTGGCCCAGTACATGGAAAGAACCTCAAAAAGGAGTTAGGAAAACATGTTAATCCTCATCACTGTTTGGCTGATGGACAGTATTGCCTCTGAGACTCGGGCACGGTGCTTTGTGCTGACATGAGCTGAGCTTCCCAGGAGAAACAGCACTACCAAACGCCCCTCAAAGTAAGGTGGAAAGGAAAGGAAAGGTAAGCTAGAAAATGTTCATTCCTTTGACTAACATGAGTTTCTGTTAGGGCTGTTTTTGGCCGAGTGTCTTAATTCACCACATTGCTCTGCAGAAGGGATCCTCAGGCACAGGAGCCATTTGTGTAGAAAAAGCATCTCTTCCCAATTCTACCCAGTAACTTTCACAACAAAATAAGGCCTGGTTTTTAAAAGCTTAAAATGCGGAAAGCATTAAATAGCAATTCAAATAATAAATAAATGCAATGTCATCCAATGAGAAATTACAGAGAATAGAGCTGGACTCTCTTCAGAGCTGCACAGCGAAGGGCAAGGGGCCGTGAGCAATTCGCAACAAGTGAAATTCTGGTTAGATAGGAAAAATGTTCTCACTGTGAGGGTGGTCAGACATTGCCACAGGGGCCCAGGGAGGTGGCGCAACCTCTGTCCTTGGAGACACTCAAAGCCTAACTGGCCACAGCCCTGAGTAACCTGATCTGACGTTGAAGATGGCCTCACCATGAGCAGCGGCTGGAGTGGGGACCTCCTGCCAACCTCAACCGTTCTCTGCTTCTGTGATTTACAGGAGCAAATTCTCCGTTATCGTTAAGCTATCATTTTATAGATCTATTTTTATCATGAAAATACATTGCTTCATGAGCAGTGGTATCTCTGAGCATTCATTATTCAGAAAAAGTTTGTCTTCTAATTACACAAGATCATAAGAAAAGCGACCGGTTTGTCAGAACTGCAGAGCTAAAATAAGCTGCAGCAAGCACATTTCCTTGGCATGGAGCTGGTGTCTGTAACTAGAAAAGCTCTGGAAAGTTAATCTACTTGGGCAGTGAGACCTATTGCTTCCTCCTGCAGCATGCGAGATGGCTGGAGCTGAGCATCTCAGAAAAAGGCCTGGAGGCTGGGCTTCGGATAATGAATATCTCTTATTTGTGAACTTTTTTTATATATATATATATATATATTTATGTGTGTGTGTATATATATATGTGTGTGTGTATATATATATATGAATTTCCCAAACATTAGGTTTGGTGTGCTCCTGTCAAATGGCTGAACTGCAGGAGGGCTGAGAATTGACTTAGAGATGTAAATTCTTTTAGTTAATAATAATAATAATAATAATAATAATAATAAAAAAAGGGCTGAAAGTCCTAATCTCTGGAAAGCGTTGCTGCAGAGAGTGGAGTAAGTTATTGTACCATCTAGCTGGGTGAAAGAAGTGTCCTCAACAGGTGTGATAGCATTTGCTCAGAGGTGCCCAAGACTGGACTGGTTTCTTGTTTGGGGAAATCATGCCTCCACCCTTAGAACGTGTATCAGCAGTAGGAGGGGAAGAAGTTGTGATAATTAGCTGAAACAAGCCTCTTCTGGGCCAATAACCTCACTCATGCTGCTAAACAGATAGCTTCAATATTTACTGAAATATCAAGGTTGACTTCCACTCTCATGCTAATGCTCTCCAGAGCAGGGAGAGCAACTAATCAGAGTTACAGCAATCAGTCAGGTTTTCCTTGACACATGATGAGTTTAATTATTTTGCAGTTCACTCCACGTTCTTGTTAGCCACGGTGATGTTTATTCTGGGAAGCTTTTCTGCCTGAGGTGGTTTAATTTCAGACAGGAGCTTACCAAGTTGGGTGTTTTGACTGGACTCCAAATTTCAAGAGTTTCTGTGAAGCCCTGGTTAGCTTTATCAGACTTTATCTGTCCTGGTTCCTCTTCTGAGACATCTACCACATATGACAGTTTTGATGTGGATACTGATGTACTAGAGTCAACTGATGAATGCCATTGGACAAAAATAGCTTGCATTCGTTCGTGATTTGAACTGCTTGATTTAAAAGCAAAAGCCTTATCTGACTTGGCCAGCATGCTCCACTTTATCTCCTCCCCAGCAAAACTTCTAAACCTGACTCCAGCTGAGCAGTTTGTGAGCTGAAGATACATGAACTCATCGTTAAGGCAGGTGGCTGGTGACGAAGGGGCCCAGTGCGTTGTTGCTGCAATGGCTCTCATTTGGGTTCTGGGAAAGCTCAGGTTTTGCCATGCCGTGTTCAACACGCGCTGATGTATCTCTGCTTGCATAATGGTGCTGCTCTCTGGGACTTCAGAACACCTTCCTGGTGTGGTGGGCAGTTCTCTTTCAAACACTCAACAACCATTTAGCAGATTAGCATTGGCTTAGACCTCACACTTAAGAAGCACTTACTGAGTTATTAGTCAGTGTGAAAAGCTTGGCAGGACTCTCTCGGGCTTCAGGCAGCTGAGAGTTTACTCTCCAATGGATGTCCTTCTGCCTGGTCACACCTGGGTAGAGCCAATGTTCCCTCATTTTAATACTTGACTTAAGTAAGTGACTTAAGCGTATCTTCTTCTTAATAACAGAAAATTTGCGCCTTACCCATCTCAAGCTCTGCAGATAATATAAAAAGTGATGCTGTAGGATTTTTTTTGTCTCTATTGTCAATCTACCTATTTCCTTTGAAAGCTACAAGAAATATTTTTATTATTGCAGGCAAACTCCCTGGGAATGTGCAATTGATTATTCAAACCTCATGATGTTGCTGCTGTAGAGATTTGTGTGGCTGTGGCTGACTTTGATTCCCTGATAGCCTGTCTCATGCTTCTGTCCCCTAATGCAGCTGATACCATTAAGTCATGCAGTTAATCAAGTGAAAGAAATTGCTTCTCTTTATCCAAAGACCTGATGACTTTATCCAACAGGGAGGGTCTCTGACAGAATGAGACAAGGAGAAGTAGATGAGATAAGAAACATCCACAGGATTCAATATGCAGTGGAGGAGGAGTGCTTTTAAGGGCTTCAAATTTGGAATAGAAAAACATCATGAATAATCTGTTGATAAAAACAGCCCTCTGGCTGGCTCTTTCTTATTGCATTTTTCTGTATTAAGAAGCCAAAGATCAAGAATACATTAAGTCCATGTAATGATACACAAAATTGTTAATTTAAATGTGGGGAGTGAGCTCGGCTTGTCAGCAGGCTGTTCAGGCGCTTGAGTACAGCACGGAGCACAGTAACTCCATAGGGGAGGCAGCTGGCAAAGGTGGGTGCAAAGTTCCATATTATCTATGCGTGCATGGGTTTCCACATATTATTTCCATCAGTGATAATGAGAAATTAAAACATAATTCACTAATGCAGGAAAAGAAAAGTGTTGACAGGGCGGGGTACACCCAGGTAATCGTTATCCTGATAAAATTAGCTTAATTACAGGAGGCTCAGGAGGGAGTGTAATCATAGAATCACAGAATAGTTTGGACTGGGAGGAACCTTTAAAGGTCATCTAGTCCAACCCCCCTGCAGTGAGCAGGGACATCATCAACTAGATCAGGTTGCTCAGAGCCCCGTCCAACCTGACCTTGAACATTACCAGGGATGGGGCATCCACCACCTCTCTGGGCAACCTGTTCCAGTGTTTCACCACCCTCATCGTAAAAATTTTCTTCCTTATATCTAGTCTAAATCTACTCTCTTTTAGTTTAAAGCCATTAGACCTTGTCCTATTGCAACAGGCCCTGCTAAAAAGTTTGTCCCCATCTTTCTTATAAGCCCCCTTTAAGTATTGAAAGGCCGTAAATAATCCCTCCTCCTTTTCTTGCTACCCTGTTATAAAAATGACCTGCACAAAACCAATTCGACTATTACATTATTCCTACTGAAATAAACCAAAACCACTTACGAGTATCCTTGCAGGATTTGCCACAAGTAGATGCCTGAGTGCTGCACAGCTTCCAGTGCTGTTGAGTTTAATTTGCACCCTGCCCGTTACCCAGCTGCTTTGCTATGTGGAGTTATTCTCTCTGATACACAGTACTTCTGCATTACTGGAGAATGGCAACAGGCAGAGCAGGGCACGCTCTCTCTGAGGAGGGAATGACAGTGTCCTCTTCTTATTCTTAGACTTGAAGAGATGGTCCCTTAAGAAGCCTTACATGGATGGCATGCAAAACTGTGCCTGGTTCATACGAGACAGGCCCCAGTTTGATCTCTGCTGTGCTGTCATGAATTTATAACAACTATTCTACAGTGAAATGGTTCCAAGGTTTTACTAGCAAAGATGCAATAGAAATCTCTCCCATTGGGAGCAGAAGCGCTGCACAGGAGTTGCCTCCTGCACTGGGGCTGTTTGAAGTTTGGCTATCTTGTAAAGGTCTGTTGGTTTTGTTCTGAGAGTTACGTACAGGCAACTGAAAAAGGTAAGAAATAAAGTATTTTCAACAGATGGTGGGATTTTTTTGAGCCGTAACTACCCCAGGGAAGCTGAGAAACAGAAATCACATTCCTTTTATGCGTGCTGCACCACAGAAGTTATAAAAATGTGCAAGTGTTTTACATGCCCAGGTTCATCTTTTGCTTTAGATTTCAGTGAATGGTAATGTTAGCACTAAAAGTTAATGAAGACTGTGTGGAATAAGGGGCTGCAGGCTAAATATTGATAAATGAGAGTTTTATGGGAAATTGCATAGCATTTTTTCTGGCAAATGTTTACACATCTTCCTCTCCATTAGACAAGATCTTACTTGCAATCAGCTAATGAAGCCATTGTACATCAGTCTGGAGTAACTAGCAGAGCAATTGTAAAAGAAGCCACCATTTTAGGGATAATCTACTTAGTTTTATTTGATTGTATAACTTGCTTGGGTCAAGAAAAGACAAGTTTTTACTTCTTGAAAAAATATATCCTGCTAGACAAAAGAGTGCAGAAAATGCTTGTTTGTTGATGAGACACTAGTGAAATTATTGGATTTGGATATCTGGAGCCTTGAACTGCAAGCTGTAGATTCAGCTTCTGAAGAGGTAGAAACAAGAGCCACGAATTGTTCCAGGAGTGAAGTACCACACCCATGTGCATTGGGCCTCCAGCTTCGTTACATGTGTGTACGTCTCTGATAACAAAGCTGATAGAGGTTTATGAGAAATGCCAGAATTTAGAGCAAGGAGGGTTTCTCGGTCACATCCTCGCCCTAGTCATCCTAGCTAGCACGGTTTAGAGCATCTCAGCAGGTTGCTGTTTGGTTGTCAAATGCTTCTTAAAGCAAAAAGAAATGAGTCTGAATTTATCATAGTGTGTGACATTGACAGCAGCTAGAGCTGCTCAGTGCTGTGGGTGTCATGCAGGATGTTATGCCAGGATCCTGGAATTTATTGCCCACGTTTTGTCACATGTTAGAAGCCAACCAAAGATGAGCTGGCACCATGTGAAACGGCAATTTGGCCAGGTAATCCATTTAGCGTGTATTTAAGCTGTTGCAGGATTGATCTTTCGTGGTCTAGGCTGAGCACCATACTCTGAGTTTACACAAGGTCCAGTTCATTTAGTGAGAGATTGGGTATCTGCACTCTGTAATGTGTCATGTTCTCCTTGAAGGACTACCAGGGCCCTCATTTACATTACTTGACAACCTGCATTTCACTCTCCATTGCATTTGTTTTCTAACAAATTTCTTTTGTTTTGCTCAAGATAAGTCCACACTAAAAAGAATTGATTTGGAGCTCCCCAAAGTCCAGTGCTACTAGCATCCATTGATGTTTCAGGCTCATCTCTCTCGTCTGCTGTAATTACTACAGAAAGCACAATGTGATAATGGTTAACATCAGGATTAATAAAAAAACCCCAAACAAAACACAAAAGGACATTGCAGCAGGCTTCGGCTAGAAATGTGACAGGTCCTTACAAAGCATTTCCCTGTGAGTTTGTAAATGCTGAATTTCTTCTTTCTTCTTGCAGTTTCTCACTCCGTGTTCGCAGTGGCTTTCAGTCCCCTGGTGATGAGCCAAGGCACAGGAAATCCAGCTAGCTGCTATGTCCCACATGGTCCCCCCCCAGATCATTCCCCTGGGCAGACTGGGAATCACCTTGATGCTGGGATTGTTACTGTTTTCCTGGTGGTTGGGGCCTTTTATACCCTTTCATTGCCAGTTCTGTTCAACTGTGAAAATGGTAAGATTCAAGCAATTGTGCTGTTACATTTTTTTGGACTGCTCTCTGGCTCCTGGGCTGTTCCTCATTTATTTCTTTGGACTATATCCAACATTCAAGGTGAGTGCTGTCTTTGCCCTAAAAGCAAACGTTTAAGAGACGTTCTGTGGGCTGTGCTCACTCCTTCCCTGTTGGACTGATCAAAGACTTTTCTTTCCTAGTATGAGTCCAATACTGTTAACCACAAGTGCTCTGACCGTGGAGAATGTAGAAGTGATTGTAGGAATAGCTGGCTCCTATGCTGCAACCGTGATCCACTTTGTCATCCTTCCTTTGCTGGTTGACTTCAGCCAAAGAGACACCTGGGAGAAATCTGATGTTTACATAAAGCACACCTCACCATTCCAGCACAACCTCTGGGTAATGCTGGTCATCTTATTTCAGTATTTGCTATAAACACTTTCACAATATTGTATATAGTACACCTTTTGTAGTAAATGGATAGTCACATTATATAACTGATGCATGAAGAAAGTAGTCATTGTCAATGCCCAAGAAAAAACATAATTTACTGCTAAAAATAGAAGTGTGACACCTCATGACCTACCAACTGGGTCTTGGTCAGGGTGTATTACGTTGACTTCCAATGTAGTGCCTATTAGTTTTAAGTCATAACCTATTTTTGGCCTTAGGAGAGTTTTGCAACTAGAAGGCTATGTTGCACTGTATCCATTGGGTAAATATTTTAGTAATAACGTAAAATATGTTGTAATCAGATGGTTAGGAATTTACTTCAGAGAACTTGACCTGCTCGTCAGCTTGCTAAGGAGCATCCCTCCAGTTTGTGGGATTTCAGGGACAGTTTGAGGGAATTGTCAAAGAAATTTTTTTGCATCTAGCTGATTGGCTATTATTAATATTAAATTGATCCACTGAGGATAAATAAACATACCATGATAATAAGTTATCCTATATAATATCACAAATACATCTGCGGGCTATTTGGTGACTAAGTGGGCTTTCAGCCCTCTGTCCAGGGAAAGCCCCAGATAATTTATTTTCCTGAATCTTCTCTCCACCACTGTTTTCCATCCACTTTATTTATTAACATAACTAAAGCAAAGTTCAGTCTAGGCTTCTACAATGGCTACTTATGCTTGCAAAGCTTTTACCGATAGCATTGTCATGTTAGTTATACTACCCTTGTATCTCTAAAGATTATCTTATAGTATTTCTTTCAGTACATAATATACTCAAGCTGTCTAAGGCAGATACGATTAAACCCATGTGCTAGGCAATTTGTCTTCTGCGGATTGCATGTAACGAGCATGCAGTAAACTGCTAAACCAGCATGAGTCACAAGCAAAATCTAATTTAAGAGAAGAAGGGATAAAGGATGAGCGTTTGCAATACAGCTGCAAGCGGAGAGGAGGGGACCTCGCCAGGTCAGCTCCTTGTTCTGTGAGCAAAGCAATGGCTGCTCATTCTGCCAGACTTTGAGGTTATCTCTTTAAGGAAGGATGCTTTTCCAAAGTAGTAAACTCCTTTCTCTGCTGGTGCCCGTCATTCCAGTCAAACCATTCCTGTTCTTGAGCTCCGTTCCCAGCTTGCTGTTATTGCGCTGCTGCTGGGTGGCAGTGGCCCTCCAGATTAGGAGTAAGAACAGACTCTGGATGTAACCTTTGCTTTTCTTTAACATATACAGATGCCAGATACAGAACAGAAATTTTCAAAGGGTTTTAGCCAAAACACCAGCCTGAGGACTCCCCTCAGCAACAATAACATTCTCCTGTGTTGAAGCTCGGGTTGCTTGAGGATGATTGCATGGGCATTAGTGTAGCAAAAAAGCATCATGATGAGTGAAGAATTAGTAATAAATTGTTCCAGGAGTGGTGGAATTAGTGAACCCTGTTGCTACTGGATTGATTGATTTATTTATCCTTACATCCTTGCAGCATTCCTTAGTTACATATTGATGCTTCTTTGACCCCTCCATGCAATACCTCTAAGTCCTCTCTATATACTCATGTATCTTCTATATTCCCTCTCTCTCCCTGTGCCCAGCCATGCAACTTTTCATATCCACTATCCATTTCTGTGAAATGAGGTGAATAGGTCTCACACTGCATTGCTACTGCCTTTCAAAGGGGGGGGACATTTGTTTGAGTCTTTCCTGGCCAGCGATTGTTCACAAAACAGGTATGACTTTAACATCTCTGAAACCACTGTGTCTTAATTTAAGTTGAAATTGGCCAGCAGGCTCAAAACTTAACAGAGTGGACAAACAGGCAGGCAGCCCAAGTACATTGACTTCACTGTCTTGGGAAATGAGGCTAAAAATAATAGTATATTTATTTCTGGAAGAATGAATTTGCTAATAAGGGTAATGGAAATGAGATTACACTGGCTGACTTATTATTCCTGGTGGTTATTAATTATTGGGTTTTTCTTTTGAGTAATTAAAAAAGAATTTTTCCTGCTTTAAGTAAGTGCACTTACTCTCATTAAACTGAAGTTTAAAAAATGTATTCTTAACCTGGAGACCCCAAGAAAATGCTAGTTTTCCTTGTAACTGTTCATTTGCAATGTAAGACCATGAAGCTAATCTTACAAAGACTTCTTTGAAGCTTTCCATGTTTCTGTGAGCGTGTAAGTCCTATTTATACCTTGGCTGTTTATTTGCATTTTGGTTCTGCCTTCCTCCGTTTCTATCTGGAGTCCTCAGCAGAATCAGTCACGGCTAATTTTAAGCACACAGATATAAAATGAAAACTGGATTTTTTTAACCATAAACTTCAGTTTCCCTAAGGGAGACCTTAAAAGGGAGGCATAGGTAGTTGTGGTGATTTTTGTTGGTAGCCCAGCTTCTTGCTCCAAGTGAATATTGTGGAGGCAGTTTTCTGCCATGGAAGAGCAAGCTGAGCCAGAAAGCTGCTATGGGTTACTGCTGACATAAGTGCAGTCCGACAGCAGCAGGATGATGGCTTTTAAAAATAGGACTTCTTGCCATTTTGTATTCTTGTCTGTGTGTCATAAATGTCATAAGGTCAGATTTGTTTTTCCTACCATTTTTCTCTTCTGGTATTGCCTTCATCAAAGGAATAAATTAATTTTGTTGGTGTGGGATTTCGTCCTTGCAGTGACAGGAAAAGTAGGAATAAAACCGCTTGGCTTTTGCAGTGCCCGTGACTCCCTCAGGACAGCAGATTTGCATTCATACCGTGGCGACTGCAATGTGAATTATGGGGCTGAGGCTGAGCTCTGCAGAGCGCGGTGCTGAGTTTCTAATGCTCCTGTTATGAGGTATTTGACCTTTCCAAGGATAGAAGTGTCAGCTGCCTGCAGTGCTGCAGGAGTGGACGCAGGACTCGCAGGTTCCCACCCTTCTCTTTACAGAGCATGGGCATCTTGTGCTCAGGCTGCCGAGGTCCCTGCGGCCGACCTACCCTAGGTGTTCTTGTCCGTGGGTATCAGCACAGCAACAAAGAAAAGCGGCATGTTCAACAGCTGGTAAAGATTATTTTGACAAAAAGCAAAGCCAAACAAATCCTCTCCCCATGAAACTCAGGCATGCTGTGAAGCGATGTAAGCAGAAAATAGGGAGAACGAGAAGAGCAGAGTTTGGCTTGGTCAAACCAGTTGACTGAATTATTCAAGCGCCTCTTGTCAGCCTGCTCAGCTGTCCCAAAACCTGATCGCTGAAGTCCCTTGTACATAATCTCTGCGGAATGTATGTCAGGGGGCTCTGGCGAGCCTGTGGGAATGCTGCAGTGAAATCAAGCTGGCCCTACAAGTTTCAGTAAAAGCCAAGGCTGTGCTCGGCATTAGGAATGATGCTTGGTGCCCATAGAGCTTGTACAGTGAGGGGCTGTGCTCATTTCCAGTGATTTCCAGGTCAGAGTGGGCTGTGCCCTCAGCTGGCTCCATCCCTTGGGCTGGCTGCATCCCCTAACGTTCATTTAGCAGGAAGAGTGGACAGGGTGGGTGCTGGGACAGCACCTGCCTCATGCAGGTGACTGAGAGCCGGTTGGATTCCCCATGTCCCCTCTCCACATCAAAATTTATTCAGCTGCAAAATTGAAATAGTAGAAAGCTTAATCTTTGGGCTAAACTGCTGTCTGAGTCCAAGGTGGGCTTTTTATCGCTTGTAGTAAATAATAAATGTGTTCCCAAGGCTTTGTTATTACACTTTTTTGTAAAGATGAAATAAATTTCTACAGTCTCCTTACAGAATTTCTGCATAATGCTTGCATTCTGTCTTGAATGAGCTAACATTTATTATCCTTTAATAACCCCTGTAGAGGCTCTTCTAGGGCTGGCAGCAGGAGTGTCCAGCTCTGAGCAAGCACCTGCAGGTACCATTTCCATGGCAATTTACCTTTGAACTTAAAAACAAATTCCTCAAAAAAGGAGCAATCACCTGCTTCAGAAATGGGAAGGACGTTTTAGGAATATTCTTTTTTGCTTTATGAAAGCAAAAAACCAAAAAGGCAGGTTTCCAGGAGAGGATAAAGAAAATGCCTCTCCTGAATTCAACAGCTGATAGGGAAATCTTTTTCAGAGCAATCAAATCCACTCAGACCCAATACCATCCCTCTAATTACTAACGCCAGGATGTGGCTGATGTTAACCAGCACCGTTGAAGTATGCGATAGAGAATCCAGGAAATGAAGAAATGTCAGGAATTTGATCTCCTAGCAGAAAGTTTTGTGGAAAAACATATTCTCAAGTATATTTATACTTTCCAGAGAAATAAACAACATTCTCCAAAGGTGCTCTAACAAGCAGGTCTGTAGCAAAGATCAAATAGGTAATTACTCTACATGCTGTCAGGCTGCCAAGATTAATAGGTTTTCCTAGGGAAAACTGAAAAATCAATGTAAAAGAAGGAACAGGATAAGTTTTAACAGAAAAAAACTTAAGGTTTTCTCATGTGTCTGTAATTTTATACTATTTTTCACAAAGGGTTTGCAAAGACATCCATTCTGTCAGCATCTGAAAAGTTGGTAAATGCAGGTGAATGTGATGGTGCTCTCTGCTGCTCTGGTCTTCAGAGCCGGTGGGTGATGCTTGCACAATGATATTGATGGGGGACGAGCTAGAAAGTGTAAACCTGACTTTGTGCCATACAGAAACTCTTTGACAGTCCAGGATTTTGAAAATTCCCACTTTGTTTTAAATTAAAAAAGAAGTTAATTATATTTCAGTAATATTTTTGCCAAAATGATGATATGTTTTTAAAAGGCATGCCTTTTTTCCAAAATGCGAATGTTAAAAATGTCAAGTGTGATACAAGAAGACTAAATGTTAATAAAACTGTTCTTTTTGGAAAGAAACCTTTGTTTTAAAACTTTTGACCGGTTCTAGGCAGGATACCAGAGTTATGGGACTGACTTGAAAATTCCCAAATTTAGAAATAAAAGCTGTTCTCTGGGTTTAATAACCACTATTGCCCTGATATGCGACATTTTCAAGGGTATCTTCGCAGTCACAAGTGACAGTCATTGGGACAGAATACTGCTCCCAGTGCTGAGACCTGGAAGCAATATTGAATATTGTGCAATATGCGATATAGTCCTGGGAGCTGACATTTTAATTTGTATCTGGCTGTGGCAGTATGTTTTTTGTTTGAATTTACAAATAAGTTGGAGTTGTACTTTGCACTCATTTGGATTTATACACCACAAGCTTATGGAATAGTCAATATTGTCCAAATGACTTCCTAATAATAAAAACACACAGTCACTGTCAGATCTAAGTCCCAATATTGCACTGTAAAGTAACCGGGAGGTTTGCTGTTGGCTTAAATAAAATCACATTTTGATAGACCAAGCTATAATCAGTGAGAATTATTGATTTTCGACACTTTTAAAACTGAGTCAATAAAACATACTGTATATTACCTGATCTAGTCCTTGAGTACCAAAAAGCATTGACATCTCTCAAACAGAATTATTGTTTTTTAAAGAGCAGTGAGATAAGAAAGTAACCCTGCAAGTTTAGCATTTTGAAAAGAATGGTTTCTTGAATAAGAATATTGTAAAACCAATCAAAGAGAAGAATGCTGCTGGGAGGATGATGTGCATAAGGTGCCTGAGATAAAGATTTTACTGTTTTTCATGTTCTCATAAAATTTTACTGAAATGGATGATTTTTTTTCTTTAAATCTCCTTTGTTATGAACATACTTTGCATAGAGAGATAATAGCTACCTGTGCCTAATCCTCATGGTCTGATTTGAATGTAGAATTGGTATTGCTCTCCAGTTTCTTTGAACATGGGGGAAAAAATCAGTGTTTTATTCCAGAAGAGTAGATGAGGTTTTAAGTTCCCCCAGATATCAGAGAGATCTAACAATTTTAGCCCATGACTGAAATCGATTGCAAAATTTATCTATCTGCTTTAATGTCTAAATATCTTCCAGTATCAGGACCCAGAACCTGATTTGCTTTTCAAAGCAATTTGAATTTTTCAAACTCAATTTAAAAATTTTTTTCAAATGCAAGCATTTTTTTTTTCCTTCAGCACAACCTATAAATGTATTTTGCATATGTAAGTGCCTTTTGAAGTGAATGGGAATTCTATGCAAATTTCTTTTTTTAAGGCTGATTCTTATAATAACACATTCTTCTGTGATAGAGAACTTCATGCGTTGGGTTCAGGGAGTTATACAGCCCAACAAGCTAGTGGTGTGAGGATGCACTGTGCAGGAGTTTTATCACAGTATGGATGTCAGGGTTTTAGTCCTCATATTGAACAAATATTTTGATTATCTAAAATGGAGTCACAACAATGTCCAGTTCTTCAGCAAAACTGGTAGTCCTACAGACAATTCTGCCTTTTGTTCTGCTCTGTATGAAGTCCATATTCCCAGCCTCTCACTGTGAGTAATTGTAAGCTTTTTCTTAACTTTTCTTAACTGTAAGGATTATCTTTAAAAAAATACAGTTATTTCAGAGACTTCTACAGGGCCATCCTTGAACCTGAGGAGTACCTGCAACGAATGGTTGTCTTGAAATTGTGAGTCAAAGAAATGAAGCCATTGTAAGAGAGAATGTTTAATTTTTCCTGTGAGTCACTGAAGGTAATATAAATATTAGTCTCCAGCCTACAGATGTCATAGCAGCTGTCTTCAGGTTAATGAAGTGACTGATATAACCAAACAGACTCCTGAAGAGGCATTTGCAGGATTATGCAAAGATTTGGGCTGGAACTGGGTATGCACAAAATGATCCGTACAAGCAGGTCTGCGCAGTGGTGGGCTCTGGATGCCATTGCCCATGCTACTGCTTTCCTTAGGCACTCAGACCCCCGTTCAGAAAAATAAGTGTTTATTTAAATCCCGTCTAGCCAGGAAACTACTGACGTGTGTATTTAGTTTTAAGGATATGTTTAAAAAACATTTGTTTTAATGGGACGGAAATATGTGCTGAATTTTAAACACTCTTTTAAATACTTTCTGAAACAGTGAAACCTTATTGTTTTAAAGCTTTTGTGTGAGCTCAAGGCCACCTTATTACAGTGTTGCAGAAACAGTCACATTTATGCTTGGAAATACAGGCTTCATTTGCTGCCATTGCTGCATGATCCTCAGTTGAAAATTGTGATCATGGGTCATGGGATGAGCACTTCATTTTAACGTTGATGGAATCTTGCTGATTACACAGTAACTTGTAATTTATTAATTAAAAGTAGATGGTGGGCTCCCTCATATTTTGATTAACCTATATAGCTTTCATAGCAAGAACTGAAGTTGACCAGAAACATCATTACAACTTCTAATACAATGATCTGGAGGGCTATTGGGTGCATCCCTTGAAACACTTTTACTTATTAGGCAGCTAATCTGCGTGAGTAACCACTTGGCAGCTGAGCATAAACCACTATGGAAAACAAACTGGTTTTGTGAAATTATCTTATATCTTCTAGTCATGCATGAGAAGCTCCATCAGTCGTCTTTTCACTTTAACTAGATATGTTTTCAGTGAGAGAAGTTGTGAAGGACAAGGGGCTTTGACCTCCTATAAACCTGTGAACAAAGTGACAGGCAGTAAGATATAACCTAAGGACTAAAGCCAAGATGCAGTTTGATTATAGATGCGCTGAGTGATTTGGAAAGATAAACTTTGCGTGACCCTGGGAAGAGGAATGCTGCTGAACGCTCAGTATTTCAAGTGAAGCCACTGGAGCATTCAGTGCTTCAAACAAAAAGTTGTCTCTTGTCTTTTTAGGGCTAAAATGCAAATTTTTATCCCTTTTGTGAAATCTGAACATACAGGTGAATTACCTGCACCTCCTTTTTGGAGGCATCTGGGTATATAAAGAGGAAGCACACTGTGACTGATGTATTATTGCTGATTATGGCAGTGAGAAGGGGAAGTGTGTTTGGGTACTTTTAAAACTCAGGGTTTCCTTTGCTGAAATGTATTTCTGTGGCTGTACCTGAAGTCAGGTNCAAGTAAAGTACTGTCTTTTTCATTCTTTTACCTTAAAAAGTGGAAAAGAATAAGGAAGCAGGTTACAGATTTTCATTGCTTTCCTGTTTGGAGTTCTTGTGTATTTCTGTAGAATAAGTGATGATATTTATTGCTTTTCCTTTGTAGAAGTCTGGGAATTTTGTATCATCTCAGATTAACCCTTCTCAGCACAGTTTATCTCTATGGTTCCCAACACTGTAAAATGCATTAATGATGTTACTGTTTATTACATTAAAAACAGCTTCAGAAGAAAAGACACCAAGTCAGTTTTGATGCAGCATTTCTGTTTGTAACTGAGCTTTTGTGTGGATAATAACCTAAAAGTGCACCCATGTAATTTTACTCAACTTTTCAAATGTCTCAATTTCGACTGGAATTTTAAGAATTTTAAGAAGCATGATTTTATAAGATCAGGACTGTAGCAAAAACATTTTTCCGCAAAATACAGGCGCTAAGGTTTTATCATACCCAGAAGTGTTGGTAAAGACTGAACCAAACAATCCTATGTATTGTATTTAGCTCTGGCACCTGAGGAAAATGTCTTCTTACACACTCTGGAAAGACAATACATGCTTTCTTTTTTCCCAGACAGGTCACATATCTTCTCTCTTGTACACTTGCTGTGAACTCAAGCTGTGCCTGAGTATTTTTTCACAGAGAACTCTCACCTTGATTGCTTCATGTGAATTAAAGAATTTAGAGTTTTGCTTATTTTGATAGTTCAGACTTATGATATCGATCCCTTCTGTGCAGTAAGGCAAAAATGCAGTTTCCAGGTTCTGTGGCCACTGGCACCACTGGGCAACTTTCTGTGCAGACTATCCCTGCACGGAAGAGCTGCTGAAGGCTGTTCCCTGAAATAGAAAGACTTCATTCTCAGCTCTTAAGCTCTCGTTTCATGCAGGTGTAATTGCACTGATATTGAGGTAATGGTTTCTGACTTGTCCCAAGGTGCTGGGGAAATCCAGCCTTTCAGTCTTAAGTTAGACAAAGGGAAAATCTCACACTGGATACCTTTGACTGAATCAGCAGTACCTAAAACTTTGCTGTACTACTGCTTTTGATGTTGGGCGACAGAAGATGTCCTCCGAGGGGATTTGGTAGGAGAACAGGGACTCCACAGTAGAAGGTGGAGTATCTCTGAGTCACTTGTGCAT